>PVJH01007292.1:0-73783 GCA_004026705.1 Nesogale talazaci
GTGCGGCCAGGAAGAGAAGCCAGTGCGGTGTGGAGCCTGGGCCCGTTTCTGGGTTGCCTGTGGGAGGCCCTGCTGTGACCAGGTCTGAGGGAGTGGGGGTGAAAATTCGGGGGGCGGGGGCAGTTTATCGCTCTTGACATTTCCTCCCCTTTCCATCCTGCCGGCCCCAGTGGACCACAGACCAGCAGCTGATCCAGGTTATTCGCTCTGTTGGAGTCTATGATGTGGTGGAGCTGAAATTTGCTGAGAATCGAGCCAATGGCCAGTCCAAAGGGTGAGGCTGGGGTCTCCGACATCCCTTTACCCCCGTGACCGTAGTTCCCACCCTCGCTGATACACCAAGGTACTGCCCTGGCAGGGGCAGAATTCCCCTTAGAATGGGGGTGGGGCCATGATCTAGTGGGAAATCCAGGCATCGGGCAGGGGCAGAGAAAACTGGCTTTGACTCGTGGCGGTGAGCCTGATGACTTTTAGTCGGGGTGTTGTGTGTGCTCATATGAGTAGCGGGGTGGCTTCTGCTTCGTCCGTTTTCAGTCAGAGTCGAAGTGAGTGGGTGTCTTCACCCTCGACTCTCTCGGGGGCGTCATTCCTCCTCACCTTTCTTCTGCAGGTATGCTGAGGTGGTGGTAGCCTCTGAGAACTCTGTCCACAAACTATTGGAACTCCTGCCAGGGAAAGTTCTCAATGGTGAGAAAGTGAATGTGAGGCCAGCCACCCGGCAGAACCTGTCACAGTTTGAAGCGCAGGCTCGGAAACGTGAGTGCGTCCGAGTCCCAAGAGGGGGTACGTGGAGACCATCTGTACAAAAAGGGGGAGGTTTGTGGGTTTGCTGGCTGTGCTGTGGGTTTGGCTTACAGCGGGGGAGGGAGCTTGGTTAACGGCATGGAGGTGGGGACGGGTGCCCGCATGCTTGGTGGGGCAGGGGGTGGTGATGGGCCGCAGCATGGCGAATGGGAGAGCGGTGGTGATGGGTGGGGAGGTGGCAGCATGGCGAATGGGGAGGAGGTGGTGAAGGGTGACTGCATGGTGCATGGGGAGGAGGGGGAATGGGGCGGCAGCGCCATGTGAGGGAGGGAGGCCAAACATAAGTCCTCTGTGGACAGGCGAGCTGCACGCGAGAGATTGGGTAGATTCAGCTTGGTGCTTGTGCCACGAAGTCTGGGCAAGTCCCTTCTCTGATCAGTGCTTGTGTCCCCATCTGAATCAGACACGTCGACAGTCCCTCTCCCGAGGCTAAAGTCTGTGTTCCTATCTAAATATCTGTGCACGGGGCAGCCCCTTCACTGAGCCACGTCATCATTCAGAAGTTGTTGGTCACCTCTAGAGGTCACCATCTGCCTTGCCATTAGCGTGAGGCGCTGTCCGTCGTGTTGTACGTGGACATTGGCTGCGTGGTCTTCAGGGAGCCCACCCAGAGGCCAGGGGGAGGGGGAGGATGTAGCTGGGCTTCTCCGCCTGTCCAGGGAAGGGTGGGTTTCCAGTTCCTTGATCTTGGTCTGCTTGGCACGTTTGTCCGAAGGGCGCTGCCTCAGCTGGGGGCTAACACCCTGCGAGTTCCTCCATCCCTCTGACTCCAGGCACCGTCCGAGGCTCATCTGGTCCCCCGTCATGCCTGGTCTCATGTCAAGTCCCGTCAGTGTCAGAGCCCACGCCCCCCTCCCCCCACCCCTCATCTCCCCGGGGTCGGGGCGAGCGTGCTCTCCTCCACACTCCCGCACAGCGGAAAGCTTGCTGATGACAACGGTGTTTCCTCGCTCTCACATTGCTGGTCCTGGAGCTGAGTTGATGGCCTTTATTTATTTATTTATTTTTTTCCTTACAAATGGTTGCTAGTCTTGGACTTGGTAGCCATAGATACAAAGTCACTCTTTGCAGATGTAAGGCGGTTTGCTTTCGGAGACCAGCTCGCCTCTGTTAGGGCGGCACGAGGGGCCCTGGGGGCAGTGGGTCACCTGTTTGGCCCTCCTGGCTGCTCCGCAGGAGAAAGTGGACAGTCTCTGCCCCTGCCCACATTTGTTGTCTGTGCTGCTGTGGGACTGTGTCCTGGAGGCCCCCTGTGTTGGCGCGGACTCTGGTCTCGTAGTGGCAAGAGGTTTCAGCTTCTGCTTTAATCAGGGGCTTTGGTGGGAAGGAGTTTGCGTGAGGCACCCCCACCCCCAGGTGTATGAACGCACGAGTCACTCTGCCTCTGAGATGTCCACGGCTCTGCTCGTACCTTCCTGGGCTGGGTTGTATTCCTCCATCACCATGCAGGCCGTAGGCCAAGAGTCGAGCCCTCCCAGCTCCGGCTGTGGGCGCAGAGCCTAGCCCCTGTGGCAGCGAGAGGTCCCTGGCTGTGGAGGCAGCCTTTCCACTCGAGAGCCTTGCCGTGGCTGCGGGCCCGCTGCTCCCAGAGCAGCTCTTCTCTCAGCTGCCCTCCCCTGGTCTCGCTGCCTCTCACTTGCTCTCCGGCCCCCTGCTCCTCGTCAGTGTGTCTGCCCGGCGTGTGTTTATGGGCAGAGGAAGTCACCCCCGCTTCTTCCCCCACGAGCATGGCTTTGTGGCAGGTGTGCTGGGGTCCAGCTGGGCCCTAAGAGCCCCTTCCTGACCTTCGGATTGAACTGGGGTTCAGGGTGGGATGTCGACAGGGGCCACTCTGGGCTGGTTCTGGTCTGGGGCCAGAAAAGGGCAGTTGCTGGTATTGCCTCCTCCCTCGGGTGCTGCTGTCTGCTGACTGCGGGGGGAGCCGGGCCCCGTCAGGTGTCAGGGCAGTAACGGGAGCTCTGTTTGACCTCCTAGGAATCCCTCCCAGGGCCCACTCCCGAGAGTCGAGCGATTCTGTCGATGGCCGGGCCACGCCCTCTGAGAACCTCGTGCCCTCGTCCGCCCGCGTGGATAAGCCCCCCAGTGTGCTACCCTACTTCAGCCGCCCTCCTTCAGCCCTCCCCCTGATGGGTCTGCCCCCACCCCCGATTCCACCCCCACCGCCTCTCTCTTCAAGCTTTGGGGTCCCTCCTCCTCCTCCTGGCATCCACTACCAGCATCTCATGCCCCCCCCTCCTCGAATTCCTCCTCATCTGGCTGTCCCTCCCCCGGGGGCCATCCCGCCTGCCCTACACCTCAATCCAGCCTTCTTTCCCCCACCAAACGCCTCTGTGGGGCCTCCACCAGATACTTACATGAAGGCCTCTGCACCCTATAACCACCACAGCAGGTATGTCCTGGCTGCCTCCTCCATGTTGGGGGTGGGCTGGCCCTGGGGGACACCGCACTGGACGCTCAGCTTGTCTGGGGCACAACAGCTGTTGTCATCATGTGGAATCCTGGGAGGTCGTTTGTCAGCTGCTTGTTGAGGTTTTTACTTGGCATTCTGTTGGCATCTCGACTAGACCAGGTCTTTCACAGCCCCTTCTAAGAAGCTTAATTAACTGGAGTACCTTAAGTGGTTTTTAGGAACACTCCAGAATCTTAAGGGCCATTGGGATGTACCAGCATTTTGTGTGTGTGTGTGCGCGCGCGTCCCTATGGCCTGAACCTTGTCGCTGAAGCAAAGGCGTGATCTGAGGACCCTTAAGAGAGTCAAGCACAGGGAAATGCCGTGTGCTGGGCCCCGCTCATGGTGACCCCGCGTGGGACAGTAGAATGACTCCCAGGACTGTCTTGGCTATCATCTTGACACGACTGGGTACGAGCTGTTGGCCAAGCCTGCCCTCCCTCGGAGCCGCTGGGGTGTTGGCCATCAACCCTTCGGGATGGGCCCCTGGCCGGGGCCTGGCCAGGCAGGAACAGCGTGGTCTCTTTACAGCCGAGAGTCGGGTCCGCCGTCCTCCACCGTGAGTGAGGCTGAGTTTGAAGAGATCATGAAGAGAAACCGAGCCATTTCCAGCAGTGCCATTTCCAAAGCGGTGGCTGGAGCCAGTGCAGGTAAGGTCCTCCTCCCCTGCCACCTTCCCCTGCCGGCCAGCCTATGGCGGGCCCGTGGTTCCACTGTTCCCGTGGATGACCCTGGACCCAATTGGAACGTGTGAAAAGTGGAGTAGTACAGAGAACGGTGTGGGGCCTGGTGTCTCGGCTCCTGGACCCATGAGCATCAGTTACTGAACTGCCCCTTGTCGGAGTCTAGACTAGAATGAGCCGCAGTATGTGGTGTGAGATGCGCTTCGGGCCGGGATCGCCTCACCTCTGTAGGGGGTAAGTCTAGGGTGTCTAGAAGTCAGGCTCACCAAGACCAGTCCGGGCGGAGCATCTCACCTCTGTAGAGCCTGTCCTGAGAGAGGCGCAAAGCTGCTCGTCGTCCACTCTCTTCAGGCATAACCCATATAGCCGGCTTTTGCCCTGCCCTCAGTATTTCAGTGGGCAGAACCTGAAGCCATGGCTCTGGCTGGCCTAGGCACCAGCTGAATAAAGAGCATATAAGAAGCTCCAGGGTAAGCCGTATTCAACCCCCTCCATCCTACGAGCGTCCCACTTCGGCTGTGAAGGTAAAGGCGAGTAAACTTTTAGATCTCTTAAACCAATCGACCCTGACCTTGGTCAGTTAGCTGTAAGCGTGGTCATTATCTCTGACTGCAAAACTTGAAACCACAGTGTAGGGCAAAGACGGGAGGTCACGTTCTCTTCCGTTACCCTCTTTTCTGCCAGAAAACCGCCCTTGTCTGGGGAAAGCAGTGCATTGTGAGGGGCTCCTTGTCACACGCCCGCTCTGGAGGCGTTTGTTGAAAACGATCCTCACGTTCCCTCCTTGCCCCTGAGACCCTCAGTGCCCCCATGGTGAGCCCTTTTCTTTACTTGAACTAGGACTATTTGCTAAGGGTTCCCACAAATGGGGCACAAAGGCCCCATCTGGAGCCGATGTCCTGCTGCTTCAGGCCCATCACAGGAGGGCGGCATGCCATGTCTTGCTTCCCTTCCCCCAGCCTTCCACCCAGATCTGGGCTGGCCACGCCTCACCCTGGGCCTTTCATGCTGTTGCCTCGGCCTGAGAAAAGCGCGTGCCTGGGACCACGCCAGTGCTCGCTCCTGGCCCTCACCCCTGAGGACAGCATGGGGAAATGAAGGCGCCCTCCAATTCTTGATGGCAACACAGTCTCTAAAATCTTGCCATGTTATGTGTACTGTGCTATGTTCTGTATATATCTGTTGTATATGTGCACATGGAGATCAGAATAAGACTAAAACGTTTGTTGGAAATACCTATTCAAAAACAAATCAGACATGTACTGTTAAAAAAATAAAGTTCCACACAAAACTGAAACCACACTGCTGGCCACTGAGTTGACTTTGACTCAGCGGCCCCATGGACAGAGTTGCCCTCTTCTCGCGCCCCCCCCCCCCCCCTGCTCCCCATGGACTTCCAGGATGTTCGCCGTTGCGAGAGGGAACAGCCCCTTGAGGAGGGTTGGTGGGTTTGAACTGCTGGCCTTTGGGGCTAGCTCTCCACCTCGGAGCCAAAGGACCACCTGGCTGCGCTTCATTACTTTTCCCATTCATCGAAGTGATAATTTGGAATTTTTGTTTTTTGCCCCAAATGTGGCATCCTGCTTTGCCCCCTGTGTTTTTCCATTCGACCACGGGACGTGGATTCTGTGGCTCTGCAGCATCTGCCCTCGCTGGGCCATCACTATTGCCTGCCAACGCGTGCTGAGCACGGCCTCCCTGCAGACGGAGCCTCGCTCTGCTCTGGTGGCCCCGTGGTTTTCTGTGTTCTCGGTCCCTGCTGGGGGACCTGACGTCACGTCGTCTCCAGGGGGTTAGGACAAGGACTGAAGCACCTCTCAGAGAGACTTGTACACAGGAGGGGGCGTGTCAGTGAGGCTCCCGCTAAGGAGTCTGCACACTGTTTCACACGGCCTTTCCCTCGGCGGGACGGGACGCGCCGTCTTTCAGCTCCCAGGCCCCTAGTGTAAAGGCGCCCCCCGGCTCATACCCAGCGCTTCTGCCTTGCCTCAGCCATTGCCCCGTCCTGCGCATCAGCGAAGCCCCGGCGCTGTGTCCTGGGCTCTGCTGGCCCCTTGGTGCTGCTGCCTCTTCTGAGCGTGGTCCCTCCCCGCAGGGGACTACAGCGACGCCATCGAGACGCTGCTCACAGCCATCGCTGTCATCAAGCAGTCTCGAGTGGCCAACGACGAGCGCTGCCGCGTCCTCATCTCCTCTCTGAAGGACTGTCTCCACGGCATCGAGGCCAAGTCCTACAGCGTGGGGGCCAGTGGGAGCTCGTCCAGGTGAGGGCCACCCGCTCCCCAGGCTTGATGGGGATGGAAGAGGCGTCTGGGGGAGGTTCTCTTGTCAGACCTTGGGGAGGGGGGAGCGTGATGATCGGTGGGCGGAGGCCACCGCACTAATAGTGAGGAACCTGCATTTTGGTATCACTCCAGCTTGGGCTTTGATCTCAAATGGTCGCACCAACTTGAGGAAGTCCCTCAACTTTTGAAGCCTCGTGCTTCTCGTTTAAAAAGAGACAGGAGTCGCACAGAGCCAGCGCACCAGGCCCCGGTGGGGCTCATGGCGTCTGGCATGTGGTGGCACACCAGGCCGCCGTCTGTAC
The DNA here is from genome assembly GCA_004026705.1 of Nesogale talazaci. Lineage (NCBI taxonomy): Eukaryota > Metazoa > Chordata > Mammalia > Afrosoricida > Tenrecidae > Nesogale > Nesogale talazaci. Next base: position 6,524 of record PVJH01007292.1, read on the forward strand.
AATCCCACAGAACACGGAGTGGGCGGGGGAGGGGGGGGTCTCAGAGAGCTGCCGTTTCCATGACGGGTGGTGGCGTCATAGTGGCTTAGACTAGGGCTCAGCTCGGGGTTGGAGGAGGCCCACCCGCTAGCAGGAGGCTGAAGACTCCTCCCCACAGGAAAAGACACCGGTCCCGGGAGAGGTCGCCCAGCCGGTCCCGGGAGAGCAGCAGGAGGCACCGGGACCTGCTGCACAGTGAAGACCGGCACGACGACTACTTCCAGGAGAGGAGCCGGGAGCACGAGCGGCACCGCGACCGAGAGCGGGACCGGCACCACTGAGGAAGGTGGGTGCCGCAACGGGGCCCTGGGGCGGGCAGTGGGCCCTGCAGGGCGTCTCAGGTGACTGCCTGACCCCGATGCCGCCACAAAGGCCCTTCTGACTCAGGGCGCCCCTGTCTGGGGCTTGCGTGGTTGTAGGTCTTTATGGGAGCAGACAGCCCCCACCTCCCCTCGAGCGCTGGTGGGAGCTCACTTCCCAGTCTGCCAGGGGAGAGACCGTAAATGGGTTGCACAGGAGGGAGGTGGCCACTCCGTGGACCTGTGGCTGTCCTGTGAGCCGTTGCGGAGACCACATCACATCTGAACCCCCACCCCCGACCTGCTCCTGCATAGAAGTGAACAGATAAGAAAACCGTCCAAGAACAAGACTTGGTCTGAGTATACTTTTCCTGGACAGCACTGAAGACTGCTCAGAGACTTGGATCAGAGTTTTAAAGCAGGAGTCCTTGGAGGAGGAGGAGGAGGAGGAGGGGAGCTGAAATGGTCTTTGAATAGAATAGCCATGGGGACCACATGGGGGGTGGTTTCTCTCAAGGAGAGGAGGTTTTGTATTTAAAAACTCAAAGGCAAAAAACCCCAAACAAACAAAACTCAAAGGCAGCTAGCTCATTTAACCTCTGCCGTTGGCTAAGGTGTCCATGTGCCTTGGCCAGATCCCCGGACTCCTGCTCTGCTCTGGGGGCAGGACTCGCTCTCCCTGTGCCTCTCGCTCTCAGCCAGGCTCCCCAGCCGCCCTGCCCAGCCCCGCTAGCCTGGTACCCCAGCTAGAAGCGGAAGCCCAGGGTCCAGTGTTGAGAGGGAGGAACAGGAACAGCTGCTGGCTCGGTGCCTGTGGGGAACTTTAGGGTGGGCCAGACACCGACTGATGTAGGCTGCCCGGTTCCTAAGGGTCCTGCCGGGCCCCCACCGGTGGCTCTGCACACCCTCCTCGCCTTTTTGGCCACAGACGTGTCAGGTCCGTGGGAGTCCCCTCAGCTCCGTCACATCCAGCTCAGTCTCCTCAGGCAGCGATGGTGGCCGTCGGGGAGGGGCGCTGGTGTGTGTGCAGCTCTCGATGGATAGGGATTGGTAGGCGGGCAGCTGGCTGAGGAAAGGCAGAGAAAGGCGCCCCATCTTCTGGGAGGCCCGGTGGGTCAAGTAACTCGCAGTTCTGCAGCATTTGGCCTAGTGACACCCCCTCAGGAACAGTGGACTCTCCTGGTGAACATTTGCATGCTGCCCAAGGTGGAGGCAGGTTTGTAGCCAGGGGTCGTATCATATTTACCAGCCTGTTTTCCCGCCTCCCACTTATCCCATCAAGCTCTGGGGCGCTGGACATGCGTGAAGCTACCACGGCTCCTGTACTGTCAGCCATGGGTTGGAGGCTCCTCAGCCTCCACATTGCTGGCGCCCACTGACGTCGGCCTGTCTTCAGGCATGAACAGGAGCAGGTCGTTCTTTGGTTCGATCCACGGCTGTCACTGTCACAGCGTAGCCAGCGTGCCCTCACACCCAGCCTGTGGGCCACGGTGCGGGTCTCTGGGACCAAGGAGGTGTTTCTCCCTCAGGTCTCTGAGGCCACAAGGTCTCTCCTCCCTGGAACGTAAGACAGCGCGTCAGCATTGTGGCTGCCGTTGTGCTGTGCGCATTGTCGAGTCTCGGGGGGAGGGGGGGTGTCCTGCTAGTCGCCATCCCGTGGAAAAGGGACTGTTAGGTGGCCTGCCGTGTCGAGTGTTCTCTTGGGAGAGGAGGCTGTCTCTCACGGGGCGGGGGGTGTGAGGTGCCTTGGCAGGCCCTGCCAGCCCTGCTGTGGACCTAGAAAAAGATGGGGCTGGGGACTTGGAGGCAGGCCTGCCCCCTTCGCCACTTTGCCTCCTTGCATGAGTGGGTGGGTTAGTCTAGCGTCCTGGAAAAGAACTAGACGGGAACGTTGGCTCACAGAGGACATGTCCTTCCTGTTACAGTTGCCCAGTGGTGACTACAGAAGCTTCGGGGGGGTGGGGGTGGGGGGTTGTGGGCCTCAGAGGACTCAACTGGGTGTGCAGCAGCCACCACTCTGTTAGAAGAGGGGGTTGTTGAGTGGCCAGCTGCTCCCAAAGAGTAGAGGGTGGGTTCTGGCCGCCATTGGCTGGCAGAGGCCACTGCAGACACCTGTGCTGTGAGCAGTCACCGAGCCTGGAGTCTGTGTGCGCCCCTGTCCCTCTGTCACTCCCAGAGTTGATCTCTTCCTGGCTGTGCGAACAAATGTCTGTATATTCTGTGGAGTCTGAACGCCATTTGTGGCGATCTTGGTTCTCAGTGTTGTCATTTTAGAACATGGTCTTTCTGAGAGAGTCCTCGTCCCACTCATGGAAAAGAGCCTTGCTCAACTGAGGCACTGGCTCGAGATTCAGAGGCCCTAATCGTGTGAGTCTGAAGAGAGGTTTGATCTTGAGGAAAAGGGGGCCACAGCTTGCTGCCTGGGTACTAAGAGAAGCCTGCAGACTGAGGCTGGCACAGAGGCCAGCACCTCCAGGGTTTACTGGAGCAAAGCCTGTGCAGAAGGGTCCAATCTGGGACTCCTGTCGGGCTGACCAGGCCGCCCCGCAGGTAACGCTTGTAATAGGAACAAGGCCTGAGAGCACTCACGGCCTTGTTTGTGGAGATGATGGACAGGCAGTGTAGCCAGGCCCATACTGTCAGGCAAGAGTCTAAGTCTGGGTGACTACATATGGACTCTGCTCTCTTTTCCTGCTCTGCTTTCTCTTCTGGCTGTGTGCATGGGTGTGCACACACACACACACACACACACACACAAACTCGCGGGCGCTGCTTGGAGTCTGCATTCACCAAGGCCTCTTGAAAAGGAGGACTGAGCCCCGGTGGCGTAGTGGTTATACGCGGGACTACGGCCCACTGGGATGGAGGTTCGATTCCAGCTCCACGGAGCAAAGGCTGGGCCTCCTACTCCCACCACCAGAGAGCAGTGATGCCCCCCCCCCCCCCCAAAAAAAAAAAAAAAAGACGCGTAGAGTTTGGGGCTGAGCCCCGGTGGCGTAGTGGTTGTGCGCAGGACTGCGGCCCACTGGGATGGAGGTTCAATTCCAGCAGTGGGGCTGGGCCTCCTACTCCCACTACTGGAGAGCAGTGATGTCCCCGTCCCCGTCCCCCCCCCAAAAAAAACAAAAACGAAAAGGAGGCGCATTCAGGAATATGCTATGTCCGTGAAGGCGTCTGTCCCAGGGTAGGGCTCTGCATGGGATGTGTGGAGCAAGTTCAGGTGATGAGGTGCACGTTGGCGTGCTTATTGCCCACCTCCCCCTTGCCCGTGCGTTGTCCTGGGTGCTAGACAAAGGGAAGTGTCCCGGGTACGAGGTTGGCGTCTAGAGCCACTGATTGTCCTGAAGAAGACAGACAGGGCTTAGACCTAGAGGCTCGGCACCCCACAGGGGCAGTTCTTCTCTGTCCATCGGTATCCTCTCGATGGCAGTGCGTCTGGTTTGGGTTACGGTAAGCAAACTGGATCATATTTACACTGTCCCTGGCCCGCATAGGAGTGCTTCCGTTGCTCCTCCAGCCCCTCTCCAGGCACCTTTTCTCCTGATCGTTGAGTGAAACGTCACTGCTGCTTCTTTGCCGCTGGCGGCTGGGAACGGACCAGCGCCTGTTCTGGACCCCTCGGGCTCCCTGCCCCAGGCCTGTGCGTTCCCCTCGGTCCCTGTAGAAGCGGTGTCTCACAGCCTCTCTCTCACGCCGCCTCTCCCCGTGTTCTCGTTGCAGGAGGCTGTTGGAAGCAGATGGTTTTTTTAATGGACTTGCATCTCCTCACCTTGATCAGGACTAAGGACGGAGGCCGCTCCACCCCTCCCCCTCCTTCCAAGCCCCTGCCTCCCTGCAGACCCCCCGGGCTTGAGTGCCCGCTGCCCCTCAGGACTGAAGAAGAGCACTCAGCATCCTTGCTAGCCCCTCGCCGGCCAAGGGAAGCCCAGAGACATGGTGCGCTTGGGAGGGGTGGCAGACAGCAAGGGAAGGGCATGCCCAGGCCCCTGCTTGGTCCAGGCCGTGGGGCACTCTTTTCTCCAGCAGCAGTCCAGTGGGGAGGGCACTGGGAGTGCCACAAAAGGCCCAGGGCCCTGCCCTCAGCACTTGGTTTGATGGGGCCAAGAGGGTCCAGGTCCAGACCCCTTGCTAACATTGCCACTTCTTTGTTTAACGCTTTCCTCCCCGGCCCCATGAGGGACCATGCGGACAGATATCCTACAAACTGCCTCTTCTGATCTTGCTTTTCCCGCTCAGATCGTGACGGTTTCTTTCCCTGACCTGCTTTCTGCTCCCTGCCGCCCGGCCCCCCTCTGATGCTACACGGCCTGCCAGAGTGTGGGCTGCCCTCCAGGGCCCCCAAGCGAGGCGGCACTGCTGCGAGTTGTGCACGTGCTGTGGTGGCCCCCTTGCAGTCGGCAGCTCCCCAGGGCCCCTCCCCTCCCCTCCCCTCCCCTCTCCCCCTCCCCTTCCCTCCCCTTCCCATGGGACTTTTCCATTTCACACATGGAGACCTTCCCCCCAAAGGCGGCTTCCTTGTTTTAAAGGAAGGCACTGCCATTGGGTGGTGGGAGCATCGGCCCCCCTCTCCCCCTGCCTGCCACAAAGCGCCCTTGAGTAGCAGGCAGGGGGAGGCCAGTGGGCAGGATGCAGCCCACATTGTAGCTTTTCTTTTCCAAGCTCGAGGTAAGCATGAGCTTGCACCCCAGGGACGGCCCGTCACTCTCACTCGCTGAGCCGCGGCCCTGCACGGGGGCAAAGGCAAGTCGCAAGATCTGTGTCTGTCCTCCTGTGGGCTTCATCGCCCCTCACTCTGGCCAGGGGAGCTCCTGCGTTCTCAGGCCCTCGAGGGGAGTGGCTTTCCTCTTAGTATATGAATTGGTGTGGCTGCTGCTGCTGCCTGGAAGGGCGCCGACTGCTTCCGGGGCCCAGCGCCCAGAAACCAAGCCAGAGCCCACATCTTCCCGCCCCTCGGGTGGCTGCCAAGCGTGGCCCCAGGACTGAGCTGGGAGCTCGTTTCCCTGTTCCTCAACCCCCTCTGCCTCCACCTGGGGACCCGGCGCCCCCTGACTGTGCTTGTCCTTGAGAGCAGCTCGGGCGTCTTTTTAAAATGTAGAGAGAACCCGGCACCGGGACGGTTTAAGGAGAAAAGATAGTCTCAGAAAAGCTGTTTACCTGGAGAATTTTTCTCCCCATTGTTTTGTTTCGTTTTTATTCATGACACGATTTTTAGTTTTATTTCCTGATAGCAAAAGGGAAAAAAATCCCCCACCCTCAAAAAGGCCAGGCCCCGCCCCGTTGTCGGTGATTTGTCTTTCTAATAGGTTGAAAATTGTGTAATAAACTTGATGACGCTGTCAATCTTTTATACTGCATTGTATTTTTTTCCTTTTGTAACAATATTTTACAATAATAAACGGGGAGTGAGCTATTGTATGGGTTCTGCATTGAGTAGATTTGATGAGGTGAGGCGGAATTGGACCAGGTGGGTGTGGTGTCTGCACTGACCCCTAAGCCCAAGGGCTGGGAAGGGGGGGGGGGGGGGGGGGGGGGGGGGGGGGGGGGCGTGGAGGGACCACTAGCTGCTTGTAGCTAGCATGTGGAGACACCCCAGAGGCTTTCGCTTGTTTTCTTCAGCTATGTAAATCGCCTAGTTGGAAAACCGTCTCTCCCCACCCCCCCACCCCCCTTCCGTGTTCTCAGCAGCAGGTTCCCTACCTGGGACCTGTTGACGGCTAAGGCCACTGAGGTCAAAAGGCTAGAAGACCTGAATGGTTGGTGCCTGGCTTCCCCATTGTCCTGGGGCCACTTGGAGTCCTCCCGCCGCTCAGGCTGAGCATGTTGCATAAATGGAATGATGAAACACAAGTATTGATGGGCAGTCTTAGTCTAATTCTGGCGTCTAGGATTCCAGAAAATTGGGATGGGGGGTGGGGGTTTTCTAAAGAGCCAGGTGAACAAACGACTAAGATATAAGCGATGAGCCAAGGAGCAGATGGTGCAGAGGGTAGTCTGTCTGTCGTGGGGATATACATGACCTTGACTGGGAGAGGGTCTACCATGTGGGACACTTGGGGCAAGGCCTGCCTCCCGACGTGAGTGCATCAGGGCCCACGTGAACCGCCTGTCCCAGGCTGACTCACATCCAACTTGATGTCCCAGGGGTGTGTGTAAGTTAAAGGGTGAGGAGTGCTGATTCAGACAAGCAACTCTTGTTTGCTTTGATCTCCTGGTGTGAACAGTGGTGAACATTGGGATACCGTGAGGTTCTAACCCCCAACTCCCTCACTAAGCCGGGAAGACACACACGCCTTACTACCTGAGCAGTTCCTGTCTGAGGATCAAGGTGTGGAGTAAGGAAGACACCGCTGCAGGCACCTGGTGAATACGGCCCCCCCCCAACAACTGCGTCCAAAGTTGGTTCTGCTCTAAGTGCAATGCCTCTAGCTTATTATTCCTTAGTTCTTTGAACAATAAATGCTGTCCTGGAACACACAGGAACTGCATTGGGGCAGCACTGTAGGTGGTGCTTACTGCCGCCAAGGGAGGTGTCCGAGAGGTGCCTGTTGTTGCGCCCCAAGCCCAGGGCTATGGACATTCCATTCCTGGGACTCCCTGCCATGGTCCTGAGGGCTCAATTGTGCCTCTAAAAGGAAGTGCTGAAATCCTGGCCCCTCTACATGTTAACTTGAACACTTTAAAGAGATGTTCTTATATGACAAAATTAACATTCTGAAAGCTGCTTCCAGTTATATAAATCCCACCTTGAAAGGAAGTCAGTATTCAAGGAATGAAAGGCAGACGTGCTTGGGGTGCGGGGTGTGGGGAACAAACATGGCGTGCTGGCAGCTGACTTTCCCAGGGAGACGACCCGGAGAAGATGCAGCAGTTAGCCGTGTGTTTGGGGGCAAGTTCAGGCTGCAGCTAGGGGCATCAAGGGACCTCGGCTGCCTCTGGGTGACCACCCAGTGTAACCAGCCACAGCTTGGGGGCAGTGCCGTCACCGTCCGCACTGGTCTGAGGCATGGATGAAATGCTAGAAAGAGTGCCATAAGGAAAAGGCTGCAGCCCCCACAACAAAAAATACACATTTATTATAAAATCGTCTTTGTTTCAGGATGAGAGTAGAAAAATAACAGCCACTAGAACATGCTCTGGAGCAGCTGTGCGGTTCTAGGGGCGCACCTGGGGGCTCCGTGCTCCCGTGGCCCAGCACCCACAGCCAGTGGCGGCCCAGGTTCTGCCGGCAGCCTGCAAAGCTTGGATGGTCCCCCCAGGTACTCAGGCCACGATGGTCAGAGCAGAATATGAGGTCAGCGAGAGCTGCTTCTGAGAAGGGCCGAGGCTGGGGGGGCAGGCGCTGGTCCCTCCCCGGGTGGGAGCACACCAGAGTCTGCTGGCGCTTGGTGCTGGGTTTGCTGCCAAACGGTGTCTTCGGAGGGAGAGCTGCAACCACTCCCAGGGCAACGGGAGCCACCGGTTTCCGCTGGGTGGGGGAGGGCTCCAGAACCAGAAGCCAGGGTGGACTGCTGCCTGACACGTTGGTGCTTCACATCCTGTCCATACTGGTGGCAGGAAGAGAGAAAATGTTGGAAGACCGGTAAAGAACAGCTGGCCCCCAAAATTCCAAATCTGGTACAATATTCTCAATATGGTCCCCAAGAGCACACAGCGCTCCCCGAGACAGGGGACTAGGTGAGAAACCCTGTGTCCATGGGAAGCCCTTCAGACCCCAGGCTGTCAGGGTGGGCCGGGGAGGGAGCCTCCGCAGTGGGAGCACCAGGAGCGGGGAGCAGCAGTACCTGGAGAAGGAGGCGAGGGTGAGCACCTGCAGCAGCAGCTCCGAGCCGCAGAAGAGAAGCTGGATGCCGCTCACGATGGCTTCCAGGCGCAGCACGTAGGTCTGCAGCAGCAGGTAGTAGGCGGCCATCATGGCAGATGGGAAGGTCAAGGCCACACTAATGCCAAGGGGCAGCTTTCGTTGGCAGAGGTTTCCCTTTGTACCTGTCGGAGACGGCGCCCGGGGTTACCGCCAGGGAGTTTGCGTTCCTTGGCCGGTGGGGGTGCGAGGGCCCGGCAAGGCAGAGGCAGCTGAACCAGCATGGGGGCATGGGCGTTAGAAATGGCGTCCCGCTGCACTGCGGCCCACTGGGACGGAGGTTCAATTCCAGCAGTGGGGCTGGGCCTCCTACTCCCACCACCGGAGAGCAGTGATGCCCCCAAAAAACAAACAAAAAAAGAAATGGCACCCCGCTGCATTACGTGAGAGGCTTTGGGGAAGGGACAGGGTGGGAATCCACCCCTCCTGAAGTTCCTGCTTCCAGGTTGGCTCCCATATGAGGAGCCCCCGGGGGATCTTAGGAGAAAACCCTTCTCAAAATCGGCCTTTCCCAAAGTGGACCGATATTGTCCCCTGGGGGGCGGGGGTGCTGGAAACACAAAGAGGCCTGTCAAAGCGGGTGTCTCTAGACTTTTTCCTGTCTGATGGGCTTTCTATATAGTACACAGTTATTCCTGGCCAAGGTGGCACCAAGTAAAATAAAATGAAAAAGGGGACGGTAGGCCAATTAAGCTCGGGAACCTATGTCTTAAGTAACCAAAAGCAAATATGGCAGGGGAGGAGTCCTGATGGTGAAGGGGTAGCACGTTGGGCTGCTAACCTCAGGTCTGCATGGAGGGCTTTTTGCACGCCCATTCTCCTACATCACTGTCATTCTAAATACAGCATCGTACCCTGCATGCTGTCTGCATCTTCACACACACGCCCCTTTCACATAACTTAGTCTCTGTCCACCCCCATGACGACCTCATTCTTGTCTAAGTGGCGTCCCCCAACTCCAGTCAGCCGGTGGCATCACCGAGTTAAGGAATCCTAGACTGATGACCTAGGTTTGCTGGTATTGAAATATGTGGCAGTCGACGCTCTCAGAGCAAGGTCTCTGGCTCGCTGGGGGCTGGCTTCTCATTCAGTGAGCTTAAGATGTGGAATTCAGGATGACAAGTTTTCATACCGTGGTCACTAGTCCCAATCCAAGTTGTATTCCTTTCTCTTCCCGCAAGAGTGTGTGTGTGTGCAAGTACTCATAGCCCACTTCCCCTCGACCATTGGGTATTAGCAACCTTTTATTGTTTGCCAATCTGAAGGGTGAGCCGTGGTGCTGCCTTGTCGGGGAGCCTGAGTGTCTTTCATGTGCTTATCAACAGTCTCTAGCTGTTCTTAGTGAAACTGCCCATTCAGTGTGTTTACAATGGCCTAGTCTTTTTTTATTTTATTTTAGGCATCACTGCCCTCTGGTAGGAGGCCTAGTCTTTTCTTTAGTGATTTACAAAGACATTCTTGATCGTTGCCAGCTATACTACAAGGTTGTTGTTTGTTTTTTGGGGGGGGCATCACTGCTCTCCGGAGGGTTAGTGGGCCGCAGTCCCGCGCACAACCACTACGCCACCGGGGGGAGTGGTTTTCTTTCTTTTTTTTTTTTTTGTTTTTTTTGGGGGGGGTGTATACTACAAGGTTTTTGTTGTGTCGTTCCCCCGCCCCATCCCCATTCCCCCAGCTTATGTTTTGGGCGGGTGTTTTGGGGTCATACAATTTATCCTAACTTGATCCTTCTTCAGAGAGGCAGACAGCGGTTCTTCCTTAGCATGATCCGTGACACACATACTGCCCTGGACATGGCATTCCTAGGGACTTTGTCCTCCCAAGGCCTACCATAAAGAGGAGTCTGGCCCCTCTGTCCCAGTGAGCTAGTCAGAGAATAATTTAATACCTCACACTATCACCAAGCTCTGCCCCTACGGAGTCAGACAGGCAACAACTGACCGCCCAGAGGAGGCAGTTTGAGAGGTCAGCGAGACAGAAACGGGATACCCGCTCCAGATGCAGCCTCTGATCGGGGGCACAACCAGGTCGCCTCCCGGGTAATGGAAATCCTCTCTGGACCACACTCACCGAAGAACAGGCGGATCACTTCAACTCCCAGGTAAAGCAAGAGCATCACCACATCCAGGACGAGGTTGGCTGTTGGGTAGGGGAGGAGGAGGCCTGCCAACAGAGGGCCAGAGCTTCACACAGGGCCGGCAGCCCCCGCCACAACTCCCAGACAGCAGAGTACAGGGAATAGGGGTCCTGTCAGCTCTCGGTGAACTAGTTGATGATAGGGGGGCCCGATCACCGTTGCAGGGTATGCAAGCACTTCGTGGGAATTGGGGTCGTGGGAATTGGGGCCTGGCAGAGGAATTCTGGGGTTTCCCAGAATGAATTTGAAGGCATTCTCCAGCAGGATCTGAGGGTGACCGGCTCCACAGGTAGTTAGCTGCCCACTCTTCCTCCAGGGGTGGCTCGTGACCTTCGTGTGAAATTGGCTCGCGAGGGGCGTGGGGGACGGCCACCCTGGAGAAGTCCTTCCTGGGTCTTTCTCAGGGGGGTGGCCCTCGAGGGGCGGGGCAGTGAGCAGCCGGGGAGGTGCTGGGTTGGAAGGGGGTACCTCTGGGCTGAAGTGGGAAAGGGACGTCGGGGCTGGGGGGTTCTGGCCCCCAGGGTTACCTTTATATAGGAACAGGAGGAGTTCCAGCAGGAAATAGGTGGCGAAATACCAGCCGTTCAGAAAGAACAGGATTTCCAGGGTCGTGGAGGACAAGCGTTTATCTGAAAGCCGAGCAGGGGCGGAGGAGCTGGGAGCAGCTCTATCTCTGTTCGCGTCTTCCCGGGGACCCACACCAGGTCCCTGCGGGTGCGGGGTGCGGGGTGGGGGAGCCCGGGGACTGGCGGGATGGCAGGGCGCTTCCTACATCCCCCTTCTCCCCCCGGGAATCTCCGCCAAACTCAACTGTTGGTGGCGGGAGCCGAAATCGCCAATGTACGGAAAGTGTTACAGCTCCACGGTGCCGCTCAATCGAACCCCGTTACATTCCCGGGAAGGGATGGGGGCGCACACCCCTGCACGGCCCTCTTCCAGGTCTCCCAGAGACGCCCTGAGCCACTCCCGGACGGACCCGGCCCAGGATAGGAGACCCGGCCGGGGAGAGCCCCCCACCCCCACCCCGGATCTAGGAGGAGCGACACCCTAAACCTCTAGAGAAGAGGGTTTCAGGCCGCGCTCTGGGAGCAGCGGATACGACCCAGGGGCGACAGGGACCAGGGACCAGGGACCAGCGACTCACACACCTCGGGGATCTCACCTCGCGGTGCCATCTTCAGTCCCCATGGAAACTATGTACGCGGCAAAAGCCGCTCCGGGAGCAGCGAGGCTCGGCCGGAAGCGAGGGCCAGAGCGGCCGGGCCGGCGCCTCTGCCCGCCCTCCGCACTCTATGGTCCCCTGGCGCGGGCCGGGCCGCGCATGCGTCAGGGCGGGGGGGCGGAGTTCCGTCCTCTGGACCGAGCGGGAACCGCGCCGCCGGGCGCTGCGGGTCCTTCGCTGCCCCGGCTTACAGGAAGATGAGCCCGGGTGGCCAGGGGGAGCAAGGTGGCCAGGAAGCGGACGTGTAGGTCTGCGTCATACAGCTCTCGAACGACGCTAGCTGTCTTCGCCCCGCCACGGCAAGGTCGCACGGTTACAGCGGACACCGGCCTGCAAAGCCGGCCGTAAGGGTGGCACGCCCTCCCCCAACGCCAGTCGGAACAGCCACGGGGTGGTGGCGGCGGGTGCTGCCCCCTTGGTTGTGACTCAGCCACCCTGTGTACACCAGAAGGAAGTGGGCCGACCGTCGGGTCGAGCGCATTTCCCCATTTAATTTGCACCTCTCCCCGGATCTCCCAGCTCGCCCACACCGCCTCTGGACTCCGCAGCAGAGGCTTGGAGGAGGCACGCGCCCAAGGGCCCGCTGTCGTGGCCAGGGGAAGCCGGGCCAGTCAGCTGAGGCCCACTCATTGCAGCTGAGACCACCAGCCGCTGAGGGAGACCAAGACACTTGATCCTGACGCAGCTCCGGGAGCCCCCCTGCCGCCCCGTGACAAGCCCAGCTGACCTCACCAGGACCTGGCAGCCACCAGCTGAACCGCAGACTCTGAGCCCCAAGCCCGAGCTGGACTCCTCTCTTCTCCTGGCTTGAGACAGCCAAGCCTCAGGGCGGATGCCCGTTAGAGACCTGAGTTTTCACTTTTCTGAGCGCCCCGGTGTAGGAGAAAGCAGAGACTTTCGGTTCTGTTCTCTGAAAGCCCCGGGAAGGAGCAGTTCTACCCTGTCCTAAGGGTCGCCGCCGGGGCTGGAATCCATTCGGGGGCGGCAAGTTGTGGTAATGCTGGGATTGCTAGGATCTGAAAAATCAGCCTGATGGCTCCCCCCCGCCCTTTTTTTTGAGAGCAAGCTCTGGTGGCATAATGAGATGTGGGAAGGGCTGTTAGCCCGCAAGGAGGGCAGTTCGAACCCACCAGCCACCCAAGACCAGGCTTTCTGCCTCCGTGTTTCGTCTGGGAGGGCCACAGGGGCAGTTCTAGTCAGTCCTGCGGGATTGCTGTGAGTAGAGTCCATTTGAGGGCAGCGAGTGGTGCTGACGTGTGGGGCTGCTCACCGCTAGGTCGGCAGTTCAAATCCACCAGTTGCTCTGTGGGAGAAAGGTGAGGCTTTCCGCCTCTGTCAAGAGGAACACGCTTCCAGCAGCGGCTCCACAGGAGCAAAGGCTGGGCCTCCTACTGCCACCACCAGAGGGCAGTGATGCCCCCCTCCCCCCCAAAAAAAGAGGAACACACAAAAATGTACAGGGCTGTGTCAGCTCTGACTGCATGGCAGTGAGTGAAGCTTTCGGCTTTGGCTTCTGACGGACAAGAGTCAAAGCAGCACACAGCTGGGGGGGGGGGGGCACACTGGGTCATCGACACCTGAATGTCTCAAAAACACCGTGACCTCAGAAAGCACGGGCTCAACACACCGCTGTATTTGGATTGTGGCCCACTGTTGATGCTGAAGTGACGATCTGGCACACATTAACAGGTATGCACAAGACACGCTCCATCCTTGGTGGGGGCAAAAAAACTATTTATTCCCTAGTTAGAAAATGTTAAAAACAAACAAACAAAAAAAAGGTACCTTGGCCATCAAATCTAAGAGGCAGAGGTGTGGGCAGTCAGGTGCCCAAGAGCCTCCCTCTGGGCCCATTCAGCCATGAGTTTGTGGTGCACGGCAAGCAGGCTCGGGAGGTCCTCCGGTACCGCCCTGATGGACAGCCACGGAGCCCCAGAAGCCAGAGGTTCTGAGAAGAGGGTGAAGGGGTGGAGCAGGAGCGGGTGAGGCACGGGGCTGAGGTAGGCAGGAGGTTCTGGAACACGTGCACGTGTAAGAGGGAGGCTCTGCCTTCTGGAAGGCTGACCACACCAGCCGCCACACCTCCTAGGAAGCCAGCCTCTGCTTTGGAGCTGCACCCGGAAGGAAGAGCCCGTCTGTGTCCATCCGTCTGTCCGTCCGTCTCCCGGCGATGGGGAGAGGTCACCTTCGCCCTTGCAGGAACTCCTTGCGCAGCCAGAGCGAGTCCTGGTAGAAGCGCGGGTCCCCCAGGCGCACGGCTGTCCGCTTGTAGAAGTAGCAGTACAGGACGGCCGCTGAGGGGACATGCAGAGACGGCTCAGGGGCCCTGAGTAGGCGTTCCAGGTCGAGAGAGCACCCCGAGACTCCCCACTGTCTCCTGCAGGGGGCGTCGGTGTTGCCAGGGCAGCCCCCACCACCCAGCCTCCGCCCTCCCTGCCGAGAGCCCTGCATGGGAGGTAGGTTCGCTGAGCTTGGTCGGCCCCTTACCTAGTCTCTGAAACACAAACAGCGTTTGCAGGCCCTCAGTCCAGACGAAGCGGTTGGGGTTTTTCCAGCGTAAGTTCTGAAGGAGAGAGGAGACAGGGAGGGTCAAAGGCCAGATGGGACCCTCCTGGCCATCAAGTCGTTTTCAACTCTGAGCAGCAACCCCCGCTTTCTCCCAGACAAGTGAAATGGCAAGGTTGGGAGACTATCTGTCTTTGGGCGGGCGGGGATAGGGAGCCTCGTCTTTTCCCCACACACTTTTGGTGGTTTCAAACTGCTGACCTTGTGGTTAACAGCCCCCGTCATAACCCACAGTGCCGCCACGGCTCCTTGACTCACGGCCATCGAGTGGACTGTGACTCACGGGCAACCTTACAGGACAGAGTTCAAGGCCCCTGTGGATTTCTGAGACTAAACCTTCCTGGGAAGTACACCACCTCTGTCTCCCAGGGAGCGGCTGGGGTCTAACTGCTGACCTGCTTGTTTGTAGACCTGTGGCAGTCATGGACTCGTGTGTCAATTTCATGATTGGGAATGTAGGGGTGGAGTCTAGCCTGCCAATCTGGTGATAGCCAATGAGACCTCTGTGTGGGCATGGCTTTCTCTAAGAATTTTGTGAAGTCTCTTGATATTTTCCTCGTGGAGATGAGAGACCTTCTCCCCAGTTGTTGGGAGACGCTCGACTGACACAATATGAAGGCGGCATCCGAGGAACTGGAGGAGCCAGAGCAGAAGCCACACCCGGAGGGAACTAGACCTCTGAAGCCGGAAAATCCACACAGAAAGCCCTGCCAGCACTGAGATGCTTCTGCCGCCAATGGGTAATGCTGATGGACCCTGAGCCCTGGAAACGAGGAGCCATGAGGGGACCCCTGCCATAGCCAGGATGAATGCCACTAGAAACACAAGACTCTGCACCCACTGGTCTGTGATTGTCCTGGTATCATGGCATGTGGTTTGTGAGTTGGAAGGAGACTTTTATAGACTGGTTTCAGACATTTGGGCTAATGTCGGACTTAGGACCTTGGACTGGACTGGGTTGGGATGCTTTCTCAAATGTTCCATCCCTTATATCCACATGCATGTTTATGAATTTGTTTCTCGGGTCTACCTGGACTAACACAAGACCCCTTGTAGTCCACTGCCCTCTCAGGACTCCCAGATGAGACCCAGGCATCTCCAGTTTGGTTCTCGGCAGAGAGGCGGCTTCAAACCAAACCATACTCACAGCGACATGACAGGACCAGACAGAACCGCCCCTGTGCCTTTTCAGACTGTCACTGTTTATGGGAATAGAAAGGAGAGCCTTCTACCTGGTTTAAAACTGCACGAACCCCTCTCCCTCTCCTTTGTTTCCCCAACCTCAAAGGAGGGTGATGTGACAGAGACGATCTATTTGACCAGAAGGGAAGAGGAAGTTGCACATAAGCAACCCGTCCCCTTCCATTCCACAGCCAGAGTGGAGGAGGAAGGACTCTCATTTTCGCCTCAACCATCTCCCGCTCAGCTCCTGTCACATCAGCTCCGTGCTTGAGGGCTCAGGGACAGGGCCTGGGTGGGCTCCAGGAAGCCGAAGCTGAGCACAGGCTCCCTCTGGGCTCTGCTGTCACGTGGAGTCCTGCTCCGGGCTAGAATGGGGCTTCAGAGGAAAGGCCACTAGGCTGGAAGGCCTTGCCAATTGGTGTGTTTGTCAAAATGAGCCCCTGAGACACAGGATCGACGCAAAGAGAAGGAAGACTGTGAAGCAGAAGACAGCTGCAACCATGGAAGGTAAGGGAGGTTGCGTCAAACCAAAGGCTGGCCCTCCAGTGTAGGGCAGGGACGAGGACGCTCAGCCAGCAGGCCTCAAAGCAACAGTCGAAGGAGACTGATGTCTAAGCCCCCTGAAGGCGCGCCCACCTGCCGTGATAGCTAAGGAAACAGATTCAGCTTCCTGTGCTAGCATCAGAATGGCAATGGCAGGCTGCGTGCTCAAGATGTGGCCCCGCCTCGTGGGCCAGGCTGCCTGTCCTGGGCAGGAATGGGCCCCGTGAGATTGTCTGCCTAGCCTCCCCCCCCCCCCCCCCCTTTCCTAGCTGGGCTTCTGTGCAGGGCGCGAGAGTGGGGCATCCCATCGGGTGGGCTCTGTTCCCATGGGGTCTCGGAGGCAGGCGGCTGGGCACGCTGGGCGGCTCGTTTACCATCACCCAGATGTGGAGGGAGATGCTGAGGACGAAGTAGACCACTGTCAGGAGGATGGTGCCTTTGAACTTGTGGAAGAGGAGGTTGACCAGCCCCGCCTGGAAGACGAAGGTGTTGAAGAACATGAGGAAGATGATGATGACGTTGAAGAGGACTGCTACATCCTGGAGGCTGTGGACACACAAAACCAGACCGAGGGGCCAGATGGAGGGCTGGGGGACACTGGGACGTCGGTCTTCCCCTCCGTGTCGCCACCCCCAGGGACAGCGTGGGCTGTGGGACATCACCAGCCACATCGGTCCACGGACAAGGCTGTCCGGCTCTGACCCTCTGAAGAGAAGCGAGTCCCATAGCTGGCCCCAACCACTTCTCCTAACAGAACCGTGCCGGCCTTCCCCCGGTCTCTGCAGGCTCCCGAGTGCCCCCAGGTTTCAGTGCACATGTCCCCTCTGGTCCAAAGGGTAGTCCGGAACCACATTACCTCGCGGGGCCCCTATGTTCTCCTCCCCTGCTCACGCCTGCTGCCTTGTTAGGCCCTTGGGTGCCGTCGACGTTGGTTTGAAATGACCTCCTCTCGGTTTCTGTACCCACCACCTCTCCCCACTAGGGTGGGCACCCCACGAGAGCAGCGGGAGCGAGGCCTGCAGCCAGGACAAGGTCTGGGTGCCCCGAGAGTGCTTGCGGATCAAAGGGAAAGCAGGACGGAAACTGGGCTTTTCAGCAGGGAAACTGAGCTCCATCTAGAAACCCCCATGGAGAAGTAATGTCAGCAGTTTCACCACTGAGGGGGGGCGCGCATCTCTGAGAGTCATCCAGGGTAAGCGCTCTCTATAGCCCATCATCCATCCCGTAATCCTCTTTTCTGGCCACGTGAGCTGAGAGTCCTACTCATAGACAGGGAGGGTCAGAGGGGCCAGGGTCGGCCCCTTGAGGCCTGAGGGGGGGCGGGGACTGGTGCTTGTATCCCCGACCCTTATTCCCACTGCCACGGCCCTCGCATCCGCTCTGACTCATGGGGCCTTCGCCGACCAGGTCGACCTGCTTCTTGGGGTTTCCGGGCATCTCTCCGGGCACAGCCAGCCTCTTGAGTATCTCCCGAGAACTGCAGTTAGTGGCCCACTGCTCAACCCAGCGCACCACCAGGGCCCTTGTCCACCCACCCGCTCGCTCTGTACAAGGAGGTGGAACTGCCCGGAGGGCTCCCGAGACAACCTCAAGGACTGAATCCCGCGGTGCGACCACTACACCACCAAGGCCCCTCCAACCCATGCCAGGGAGATAGAGCACCAGAAAGACTCCCGGCTGGTCTCTGTTGAAGAACCAGAACTCGCTGCTTACAGACGGGGCCGACTCACGGTGACCCTACAGGGCGGGGAGAAATGCCTCGGTGGGTTTCTGAGGCTGGCTGTCGCTCCACGGCCGGAGAACGCCTGCTCCTCAGGTGCTCGGGGTGCTCCAGGCGGCCTCCAAGTGCTCACCACGTGGTCAGCAGCCCAGTGGCCGGATGGGGGCAGAGAGCCTCAGCCTCCCCCTGAGACGCGACTGGTGGAATCGACCTGCAGACCTTGTGGCGAGCTGCCTGACTCGTAACCCTTTTTGCCACCAGGCCCGCGTGCGTCTTGCTTGGGCTCCCCTCCCCAGACCCACCCCCGGGACTCACATGAAGAGGACGAGCTGGATGACGGGGGCAATCCGGAGAAGCTCCGAGAAGGAATTGACAAAGAGGTCGTAGGTCAGCAGGAGGAACTGCAGCGAGAGCACCAGGCTGTAGTTACTGGTCTGGAGCATCTTCCTTCTGCGCTCTGGGGCCTCCAGGGGCACATTCCAGGGTTCTCCAGGAATCGGCTCCTGGCTTTAGCACCCGCACAGAGGAGGCCTGGAGTCTGAACCAGGACTGCTGCTCGTGCTCGAAGGCCAGCATCTGCTGGGACAGGAAAGGAGAGGTTTTTGAGAGACTCTGGACTATGTGTCAAGTCCTACTCTGGGGGGCTTAGAATACGTCTACATTGTGAAATGAGTTGTATGAGACCTCCGGTAAAATAATGAAAAAAGAAATTCCTGGCTGAGCCCCGGTGGCGTCGTGGTTGTGCGCAGGACTGCGGCCCACTGGGATGGGGGTTCGATTCCAGCTCCACGGAGCAAAGGCTGGGCCTCCTACTCCCACCACCTGAGGGCAGTGATGTCCAAAAAAACAAAACAAAACAAAGCATCAACAAGCACATCAATATAACAGATGTATGCATTTGATTGTGATAAAAGTTGTGTGAGCCCCCAATGATAAAATGGATTTAAAAACAAACAACGAAATAAACAAACCACCACCAACAAAGATCAAAAGGTCACCGCTAGGGCTGCAAACCTTTCTCCAGGCCTGAGACCTTCTAACCCCCAAACTCTGTTGAGTTCAAAGGCATCTCAAGGAAAAACAGAGAGGCGTAACCATCCGAGGATATAATAATAATAAAAAGGTCAATAGCAGCAAAGCCTTCTATAACACTACAAATGGCGCACGGGCTGCTGTTACACACTACTTTTTTTTTTTGGGGGGGGGGCATCACTGCTCTCTGGTGTTGCGAGTAGGAGGCCCAGCCCCACTGCTGGAATTGAACCTCCGTCCCAGTGGGCCGCAGTCCCGCGCACAACCACTACACCACTGGGGCTCAGCCCTGTTAAGCACTACTTTCTGTGAGCCTCACAATAACCCCAGGAAGGAGAAGACCACCCAATCACAACCCATCTTTTTACAGATGAGGAAATGGAGACTGGGGAGTGGGGGGGGATGGGGGTCTGAAATTCCCTTTCAAGGGTCCATAGCTAGTTGGTTGCCGATCTGGGATCTACATGGAGACAATCTTTCCCAGGGCTCCATGCTGTTCTTATAGCTTACCCACAGGCTGATCAGGATGGGGTTGGGGTGGAGGGTTGGCCCAGAAGAAGAAAGTGAGAAGTGATGTCGACAACCGGAAGGATAGACTGCTCTTCAGTAAAACGTCAATGTTTTAAGTTATGGTAGCCACTCAGTGCCACAAAGAGACCTTTGTTTCATATCATCATCCAAGGTCCAGAAGCTGTGGGGGGCCTGGGGGCGTGGGGAGAGGCCTGTGACATCCTCCCTCCAGCTAGCTCATATCTATGCCCACGTTTTAAAACGCTATGAAGTGGAGGTAAGGGAGGAAAAAAAAACCCTCTACGAAGTGCTCAAGTGTTCAAAGCCACACCTATAACGTCGCTGGCGATCTGCAAGCTCTTATATTCATCATTATATTTAATCTGACCGTCATCTGGAGAGGCAGTCTTGCCTAAGCATCTAGTCCGAAGCTTAGCCCGCCGCCTCTGAGAGGTTCAGGAACCTTGCTGCGTCAACAGGTGTAGACATCCAGGCTCACTGCATCTACAACCCTGGTCTCTGAAGCCAGTCTCTGCAATGATCAAGGAATACTGACAGTCATCACCTGTGCATCCGGCACCACCGCGAGTCGTAACAATGTTGCAATGTATATGTTGCAAAGTGGGGAATGGTACCTATCTACCCCAAGAGCACCGGGTCAGAGAGTTCAGCTACATGCCCCCGGGTCACCCAGCTCACGCGGTAGCGGAGTCATAATCCAGAACCAGGTCTGACGCCTCCCCCACTTCCCGGGCCACCACGAATCCGAATCCGTTACACAGACGCGCGGGCGCGCGCGCACACGGCCCTGCCACAGTTGGGCACCGTGGGGACCGCACGGGAACAGTCGGTCTGTCGGCTACGACCTGCCCGTGGTCCCCTGAGCTTCCTCCTCGACCATGCCAGGCCATCGACAAGGTGGATAAGGTCGCCGTGACGCCAACCCCAGGCCAACAACGACGCAGCTCCACACTCCCCCGATCACAGTCCCCACTCGGCCCTTCTCACCTCAAAGAGCCATCCTCGGTTGTCATGGGGACGCCTTCCTGGCTTCCGGAAACCAGCTTTCAAAGCCGGAAGTGCCTGGAGGATGCGGGCCCCGCGAGCCCGGGGCTTCCGCTCCCAGTATGTTCGGAAAGCCGCTGTCCTGGACCTCCCTTCCCCAGGACTCCCGATCGTTGTCGCCCGCTGTCCCGCTGTAGGGCAGCCGCCGCCCGACGCTTCGCGCCGGCCCAAACCTTGGCGTCCCCAGGGGCTGGGAGCTTTGGGGTCAGATCGACCCGTCGCGGGGCCTCTGGTCCCTGGAACCTCGGGCTAGGGGTTAGAAATGCCGCTGGAGGAAAAGGATCGGGGGCCGGGGAAAGGGCGCGGCCCCTGGGATCGCTGGCCCGAGGCGACCCGGGGCTAGGACTCCATTTCCCAGGCGGCCTTGCGCCGAACCGGAAGTGCCGCGAGGCTTTAAGAGCGCGGGCAGCGGCGGCGGGCGGAACACTCGGGCGGCGGTGCTGGCTGTGGCTCGTCCTCCCTGACAGCCCGGATCCCATTTCCCAGAAGCGCCGGACTTGGCAGCGCCAGTGGGGGAGAGCCGGATCTCGGAGGCCCTGCGTCCTGGTGTGGTTCAGGAGTAAGAGCCCGGGCTGGGAGCTCAGGGACCTGGGTTCGAGTGCTGCCTCTGCTACTGCCTTGCTTCGCGCTGTCAACACCCGTCGCTCGGCCGTATTTTCTCGTTTAGGAAGTGGACACCGTCCCGGTTCCCTTCTGTGGGCAGGAGAAGACCGCAGGCAGAGTTTCCCTCCCCCGAAAGCGCATCCAAGGTTAGCCGGGACCAAGGACTCACAGAAAGGAGTGTCAGGGATCAGCCCCTTCCGTCGAGCCAGGGGACAACTGACCGCGAGGAATCCTGGGAGCCGAGAGGGAGCAGACTGGTATCCCTGGCCGTGTTCTGCCATTCACTGTGAAGCCGCCTACTCTCATGGTTGTGGGTTAGAGCTCTAAGACAGATTCCTGAAGTTCCAATATCGATCTGAGGAGGAGGAAGAGGCACAAGTAACTGTTCTGCTTCCTGCCTGTAGTCTTCAAGCGAGACCCTGGGGACAGCCTTTCGCAGGGTTGCTGGGCCGAAGGGGAGGTGCCCACCTCTTAGCCCTGACCCTGACGCGTTTTAGCTCTTCTTGGACGAATCCTTCTCATTAGGGATGGAGGCTTGAAGAGTGGATTTGCTTAGAGGGGGGCCCAGCAGGCTACAACTCACGCAAGGGCTAAGCCTCACCTGCCTGAATTGTTTTGACCCTGTTCCACGATTGGGGGGAGATAAAGATTCGGTGGCATGTGCCCTTGGATGTGAATGGCATGCTTCAGAGGCTACATAGCGTGCCAAGTGTTCTTGGAGTTCAGCCCTGCTCGCCTCTCTGTGGCTGTCCTGTCGTGACATCAGCAGAGTTGATGACAGTTGCGGCAGGGACTTCATGGCCTGCGAGGCCCAGGATAAGCGTGTACTCTCTTGTGCTTTTCAGGAGGGTTGGCTGGCGGGCCGCTGCCACAGAACAGGGCGTGAGAAAACCAGGGTGGAATAGGAGGCCAAAGCTCAGGGAGTGGCCCGAAATGAGGAAAGCCCAACAGCAGCAAGGAGAGGACATCTTCTGTGTGCCCTGCAGCGCTGGCTGCACGAGCCCCCTCCTTCCTTCCTTTGCTCTGTGAATGTTCATCGGGGCTGGGAGGGCTTGTGAGCAGATCGGCCCTGAGCCCTGCCAGGGACCACACCGCCACCACACACCGCTACGGGCACGCAGCCATTTCTCTAGTCCAAGCCCAGGCGCGGTCATCTAGGCCCTTCCTGCAGTCACCTCTTCCTTTGGGGGCTGTATTTATGTTGTTTTTGTCCCCGGTGGGGCCTGCAACTTCCCCTGAGGGAGCCCAACACTGGGGTCACAAGACTTCTAGGAAGCTGGTCGCAGGGTTGTCAGCTGCCTCCCTCTCTGGAGCGAGCTTGCATTTGCTCTTGGTTCTCGAATGCTTCCAGGGGATTTCCTCGGGAGAGAGTGGGTTTTGGGAGAGAGCTGGCATGGCAAGGACTCGGGGCCCCTGAGCACGAACTTCCAGTTCTGGTTCGTGGTTGAGATGAAATGAGCTGCGGTCACAAACAGTAGTGAAACTGCGTAAGTTCCTCCCCTCCCCACCCTCACCCTTTGCCCCTTTGCCACATTCTCTTTCTTGGCCGCCTGGCCACCGGTGGTCCAGGAAACGCGTGGGCCCTGAAGCCAAGCAGACCACCAGTTAGAATTCTCACCCACTGACCGGGCTGCCCTGGACCGAGAAGCAACTTGATAGTGGCGAACAGATGCAGGCCGTCCGAGTCCACGTCACTTAGCTCCGTAACGCCAGGGCGGGTGGGAGCCAAGGAATCAAGTGCTGTATCACCTCCGGACCAATCTGCTGCCAAAGACCGATTTCAAGAGCGGGAGGGGGGTGGGAGCAAGGTGCCCGCTGGGAAGGGTTTCAACGCCGCAGCCTGAGAGGCCAGGGGATTGAGACTCAACTTCCTCCGGCTAGGACCAGCCGCTGAAGAAGAGGACACAGCTCAGTGAGATGGAGTGGTGGGGCGGCTGTGAGGGGCCCTCCCGACAGGCAGTGCTGCCTCCTGTCGTGAACAGGACTGCTGGCAGTCAGTCCAGCATTCCGAGCCTTGGTTTTCTTAGTTGGAGACCCCAAGTCCACCTGTAGACAATTGGACATCCCCGCACAGAAGGGTCACAAGGAAGAGGCGGGCCCAACAGGATACACAGTGTAGCACTGATGAAACAACTTTCCTTTACGTCTTTAATGCTCCCCCCCCCCCCTTTTTCATGACCTCAATTCTACTTCCAAATCCAGCTAGACCACAGCTAGACCCCCGGGCACAGATAAGAGCTGGAAACAGACAGGTAAACCCGTCAGGACCAATAATGAGAGTAGCAATACCAAGAGGAGAAGGGGAAAGGGTGGGGCAAACCAGTCATAAGGATCGACATATAACCCCCCTCAGGGGAGACAACGGTTGGTATAAGATATGAAAAAAGGAGTAATTTATACATTATCAAGGGTTCATGAGGAAAGGGGGTGGGGATGAGCCGATACCAAGGACTCGAGTAGAAAGAAACTGTTTTGAAAATGAGGGCAACATATGCACAAATGTGCTTGACGCACTAAGATGATTTTCAACCCAGTTCACAAAGGCTGTGTGGAGACCATGTGGGCTAAGGACCAGGCGCAGTGCTTTCTGTTGGGTCTGGGTGGGCTCTGTAAGTGGGGGTGGACTCGCTGGCACCAATCCATCCCCATCATGGAGGTTGGAAGCTGATTCGGAGACCCCCACGGAGAGTGGTGTGGGAGTGAGGGTTCCACAGGGTAGGCCGTCCTCACAGAAGCAGGTCACCGGGCTCTTCCAGGGGACGCTGCTGGGGTTCAGACCCGCAGCCTTTGATGGATGGCCTGCTGCTGGCCCCCCCACCGCCTTCTGCCCCTGACTCCCAGGCTCCTTGTTCATCACGGGGGGTCTTGAACCCAGGACCTTACTGTCCCCCCGCCTTCCTTGCAGATGAGAACACCAAGGGCCATACGGGTGAGGTGATCTGCCCCCAGCTGTGTCCATCACCGAGCCTCCGTGGCCAGGTCTCCTTTCTTCCCGTCTTCAGGTGAGTGACCCCTTGGGGCCTCCTCCTGGTTAAAGAGGGGAGACCCCCCCCACACGAGATGGGTGGACACTGTGGTGGCAACAGTGTACTCAGACACCCATCGCGGTCAGGACGGGGCGTGCTGTATTCCGTGGTGCCCAGGGTCGGTTGCTGAGTTGGGACCATCAGACACCCACCTTCCTTTTAGCTGGTTCTGTCCCAGGGACCTTGGCCTGGTGCCTTGGGCCCCCTACCCCCACCTTTAAGAGCAGCTGCCATCGGTGGCCCGACTGCATCGCAGGTACGTGTGGACATCTCAAAATACCACCTGCTCTCCGGAGCGTGCGTCTGTGCTTCCTCCTCGCCCCCCCTGGACTTTCCGCGGAGGAAGAGAAAGCAGAAGTCCCAGGCCAGGGGACAGCTGCAGGGCCTCCCCCGCCCAATTCGACATGTGGCTCCTGGGACAGGACTGGAAGCCAGCTCTTCCCTCTCCAGGGTCAGGGTCTGTCCCCACAGCCCTCCCCAGCTGGGAGGAGGCGGGGAGAATTACTGTAGCAGTGGGAGTCCATGGGACTTACTTCAGAGAGCCAGTGAGAGCGTGCGTGCTGCGTTTAGCCTCAGATCACGGCATGGCCTCCTTAGATGAGAACTGGGGCCTGAGCACCTGTGTGATCCAGGCTGGCGTTGGCCTCCGCCCCTTCACGTGTCTGCCCAGTTCTGCTCGTGCTGGTTGCTGACCTTCCTGCGGGTTCTCTGCCAGCCAGATCCAGCTTGACCTGGCCCTCTGAGGGAACAAGTCCCGGGGCCCGGAGCAGCAGGCTGGTGCCGAGGTGCCCTTCAGGGCCGGTCCCAGCCTGAGCCTGGGCTGCAGGGCACGGCCACTTGTGGGCTGGGCTCATGCCCAACTGCTCAGCCACCTCCAAGCAGGGGACTGGGGCTGAAAGCAGTCCCCCAGCCACCTGAGAGAGGTCACAGTTACCCCACAAGTGGGTGATGGCCACCCCACCAGCTGGGGCATGGGACTTCCTCTTCTCTCCTAGAGGCACGAGGCCAGATGGCTGTGGGGCGCTTTTACCTGTGCTGCCTGGCGCTGGGCACGCTGGGCTCACTCTGCGTCCTGCTCACCATCTACTGGATGCATCACTGGCGGGGCGGTTTCGCCTGGGATGGCAGCAACCTCATGTTCAACTGGCACCCGGTGCTCATGGTGGCTGGCATGGTGGTGCTCTACGGAGCCGGTGAGTGGGCCGGTCAGCACAGCCCTGCTCCAGGGCTGGCCTCGGTTGGCGCTGGGTTGGGACTGGAGGGCCCCGGGGGGCTGTCACTGGGCCCACGTGCCATTTGAGCAGAGAAGAGGCAGTGGGCTGATCTCTGAGAAGGGAGGGTTTATGAGCGCTTCCTGGAGAGGTCTGCAAGCTCTCTGAAGGGGCACGGAGAGAACTTTCCAGGCTCTGTGACAGGTGGGCGATACCACTGCTCACCCTGGCCTGGTCTCCTGAGAGCAGCCACACACGATTCAAGAATCAGCCCGCAAAAACAAAAACAAAACGAAAACTGAGCCCTGTGCGCAGGACTGCGGCCCACTGGGATGGAGGTTCAATTCCAGCTCCACAGGAGCAAAGGTTGGGCCTCCTACTCCCACCACCAGAGGGCAGTGATACCTGAAAAAAAAAAAAAGAATCAGCCCGCATGGCTGTTGCCTTCCTGTCAGGCTGCACTGACACAAACACAGGAGGCGGGGCTGAGCCCCGGTGGCGTAGTGGTTGTGCGCGGGAGTGCAGCCCACTGGGACAGAGGTTCAATTCCAGCAGTGGGGCTGGGCCTCCTACTCCCACCACCGGAGAGCAATGATGCCCTCCCCCCCCCCCAAAAAAAAACACAGGCGGCGGGCCAGGGCTGGCAGTGGAGACGTCCTGCTCCCATGAAGAGGTGCAGCCTTGGGAACCTCCAGGGGCAGTTTCCCCACTGCCCGGTGGAGTCTCTGGGAGTTGGGATCGACCATCCCATGGGTGAGGCCCATCCCTGCTCCCCGGGCCCGGGCCCTGCCTTTTCCCAGCTTGACCCCGCACCTTCACCACTGTGCCCTTCTTCCCCTCGTGAAATGGGCATCGCCCACACGCTGCACACCCCCCCCACCCCCACATCTTCTGACCACAGTCTTGTGTGGTAGACAAGGCTGTTTCTCCCACTTTACAGATGAGGAAACTGAGGGGGCCCCTGTCCCCTCCCCCCCCAAATGCCACACTCACTGCCCTCAAGCCAATTCTGACCCCGAGAGGCCCTCACTGAGCCTCGGGGGACCCGGGACGGGAAGAGTCTTATGGGAGCAGCCACCGCCGCCTGCCACAGCTCCCTCCCTCTCAGCTGGTGGGCTGGGGACACTGCCTTGTGTGCCCTAGGCCACCAAGGCTTCCTGAGGCTGAGACCGAGGGGGGACCAGATTGCCACTAGCCTGCTAGCGGCGAGGGCCTGCTCGCTCAGTGGAATATACACACTGCAGTGGCTCTGGCCGGCGATGGGCCAATGTAGTCATGACCACTCTTCCTCAGGTCACAGGCACTCGGCTCCCCCCTCATGTCCTGGTGCCTGCCGTCACCCCGGGGCACCCCATCAGGGTGGCCCCCCAGGTGTGAGGGAGGGAGCCAGACCGGGGCTCTGTTCTCCGCAGCCTCGCTGGTGTACCGCCTGCCCCAGGCCTGGGTGGGACCCAAGCTGCCCTGGAAGATGCTGCACGCAGCCCTGCACCTGGCGGCCTTCGTCCTGGTGGTGCTGGGCCTCGTAGCCGTGTTCGAGTTTCACAACCGCCAACACATCAACAACCTGTACTCCCTGCACAGCTGGCTGGGCATCCTCACCGTCTTCCTCTTCGCCTGCCAGGTGCGTGCCCAGCACCCATGGGCCCTGGCCTCCTGCTGGCCTGGCATGTCCCCCAGTGGGCCCCTCCCCCTGCTCCCTGACTCAGCAGACTCCTGGAAGGGGGTCTGTGTACTGAGGTCACCCCCCACTGGGGGCAAGCTCTGGGAAGAGAGGAGTGGGCCTTGTGGGAGGCGGGGTGGCAGTCACCAGACATTCTGGGATGGTTGTGGGGTAGCGAGGGGGCACTGCAGGCACAGCGAAGAAACTAGGTGCATGTGTGACCGCGGGCCAACGCCTGCCTTTGCAGTTGGAAGGAATGCTTCCCTCCCTGGGCACTGAGCTTCCACTCTTGTCTCAGGGTGGGGCAGTGCCTTCTGGGAGCCGTTGGGTGGGGAAAAAGGGGCCAGTCCCGAGGTGGTGGCAGGCATTGGGTTGGCTGGCGGGGACTCTGGTCACTGGATGTTCTGTGCCCACAGTGGGCCCTGGGCTGTGCTGTCTTCCTCCTGCCCTGGGCGTCCACATGGCTGCGCAGCCTCCTGAAGCCCCTCCACGTCTTCTCGGGCACTGCCATCTTCTCTCTGGCCATGGCCTCAGTCATTTCAGGCATCAACGAGAAGCTGTTCTTCAGTCTGTGAGTGCCCGGATGGCCCCTGCTCTGAGGGGGGCTGGTGGGGT
This sequence comes from Nesogale talazaci, assembly GCA_004026705.1. Taxonomy (NCBI): domain Eukaryota; kingdom Metazoa; phylum Chordata; class Mammalia; order Afrosoricida; family Tenrecidae; genus Nesogale; species Nesogale talazaci. The sequence goes on from PVJH01007292.1 coordinate 33,811, forward strand.
GGGGGCGGCGTGTCCTCATGGGCCCTGCAAGCAAGCCAGCGAGTGAGGAGAGCCTCTGGGCTCGGGCTGTCCCCCATGGGGACTGTGATGGATCAGTCCTGCCTGCAACTGAGGTTGGCCAGCAGATACTTATGGACGTAGCGACCCTCGTGGGAGCCCTGGTGGCTCCGTAGATGATGTGTTGGGCAACTAATCACCAAGTCAGCTGTTCGAGACCATCAGTTGCTTCGCGAAAGATGACGCTTCCTACTTGTCAAGAGTTATGGTCTCAGAAAGCTCCCGGGGGAGGTTCCCCGCTGTCCCATAACGTCTGGATGGCAGTGAGCGTGGGGTGGGTTTTGGTGAGCCCGGGCCAGTCACTCCGAGAGAAGATGTTCTTCTAACACGAGACCTCAGGGAGTTCTCCTCTGCCCCGGGGTCGCCTGAACCAACATGGACTCCATGGCCGCCATCACTTATGGAAGCAGGCGGCTACCTCTCTCTCCCGCGTGGTGGCTGCTGGGCTCGAGCTGCCAACCTTTGGACTGGCAGCATGGGGCACCCCACCATCATCACCACCACCACTCAGACCAACGGGCTCGCAGCATTGATGTCGACCGGGTGGCAACAGGCTCGAGATGGTGTGTGTGCCGTACAGAGGCCAGCTCTGGGCCACTAACTGGAGGCTGGCGGCCGGAACCTGCCCACACGTGCCTGAGAAGCCACCCCTGACAGATCAGCCACGGAGCAAAGCCTCGGGGTAGGGGGGCACAGGTCCACCCCAGCAAGGCAGGGCAAGTCACCAAGAGCTGGAATCGGCCGGCACCTGGCCCGGGTGTTGGGTTGGTGAGTCACACATGGTTTACCCAGACACTTAATTCTTAATTCCAGAGGCATCAGGCCCAGAAAGGCCCAGGAACCCGTTTAGAGGCGCCCAGCCAGCGGAGGCAGTCTGGCTGCTGTAGGCTAACCTCCCATGCTGTCTTTTGGGGGCCCGAGCAGGCACTGGAGCACAGATGTGAATTCAGGCCTGAGTGTAGCCCTGTCTGGTGCCCCTTCCATGTTACGAGGCCTTGGACAGATCAGAGAACATTGCTCTGAGATGCCCTGTTCTTTTTTTTGTTTGTTTGTTTTTAGGGCATCACTGCCCTGGTGGTGGGAGTAGGAGGGCCATCCTTTGCCCCTGTGGAGCTGGAATTGAACCTCCATCCCAGTGGGCCGCAGTCCAGCGCACAAACACTACGCCACCGGGGCTCAACCTTTTTTTTTTTTTTGGCATCACTGCTCTCCGGTGGTGGGAGTAGGAGGCCCAGCCCCAGTGCTGGAATTGAACCTCCGTCCCAGTGGGCCGCAGTCCCGCGCACAACCACTATGCCACCGGGGCTCAGTCTTTTTGATTAATTATTTAGTTATTTATTTTTTGAGATGCCCTGTTCTTGAAGGTGGAGAGCAAACAAAAACTCACCGCCGTCACGGTGGTGCCAGCTCCCAGCTGGCCTGTAAGACTGAGAACTGCCCCTGTGGGTTTCCAAAACTGTCCTTTGTAGGAGTAGAAATCCCAGTCTGTCTTCCACGGAGCAACTGGTGGTTTTTGAATTACTGACCTTGCAACTAGCAGTCCGACATGTCACCATTAGGCCACCAGGACTCCCAGGTGAACAGGGCACTGTGCTTGCGTCTTGGACAGTGGGCTCCCTGGGGGTCCTGGGAAGACTTTCTCATTATCCCTTCTTGGTAGCATGTCCCCTGCTGAGTGGACATTCCCCAGGAGTCCCGCTGCTTTGTCCCCTCCAGGAAGAACGCTACTAAGCCATACTCCAGCCTGCCGGCCGAGGCCGTCCTGGCCAACACCACAGGGCTGTTGGTGGTAGTCTTTGGGCTGCTGGTACTCTATATCCTGGCCTCGTCTTGGAAACGGCCAGAGCCGGGGGTCCTGACCGACAGACAGGTAGGCGGGCCTGGCCATGGTCCATGGTGGGGCGGGGCCAGGTCTAGAGATGGGTCCTTGGGAAGGGCTTGCCAAGAGCAGTCGGTTGCTGAGGGGCCCGAAGGCGGCATTTGGTGAGCCAAGGGGGCCACGGTACACCAGCCTGTGCTGTGCCTGTCAGCCTAGGCCTGGGGCCTGCCCATCAGGGGAGGGCAGAGTTAGCAAGGCAAAGCGTGAGGGCCTTGAGCCTGCTGGGACCTCAGCTAGCCCTGAGGGACAGGAGCTGGGAGGCGGAACCGGGTGCTGGCAGCAGGTCCAGCCGTGGCATGTGGTGATGGTGTCCAGGCTGAGGGTTTTGGTGTGGCATGTGGTGGTGGTGTCCAGGCTGAGGGGTTTCGGGGCTTTGTTGGGACCACCCTGCGGCTCAGGGTCCGAGTGAGGCCAGGCCCTCACCTCTGTGCATCTCATTCCAGCCCCTGCTGAGTGGTGGGCAGTGAAGTCGGTGCTGCAGCCTGTCCCCTCCCCAGATGTGACGCACCCTCTCCAGCCAGTGTCCCTGTGGCTCTGTGCCACGTCTCACTGCACCTCTGCACTGCCTGTTCTCTCTGGCCGCTGGTGGCATCTGCGTTGCTAGGTGGTGGTGGCGGCGGCGATGGCATCTGTTCATCTCAGGTCTCCCATGTGTCCTGGGGCTAGTGACAGCCTCCTGCTGCCTTCTGGGCACAAGATCCTGGTAGCTCCAGTGGACTCTTACATGACCAGAGGGTGGCCCACCCACCTGCTGTGAGCTTGGAAAGGGACCCAGGAGAGGGCGAGGCTCTGCCCAGCACCACTTCCCATCCCTGGATTCTGAGTCGGTGACATGTGACTGTGTGCCCCTCCGCCCCTTTCAGCTGCTGCCTCGGCCTTTCCCTGTGTCTTACATGCCTGTTGTGGATGAAGTCTGCTGACCTGCTCTTCCGGGAACAGTCCTGGCTGTCCCCACAGATACCGGACTTTCCATTTCTCCTGCTCCTTCCTTTACCGCGCCCCCCCCCCCCCCAGCAGGCAGGGCCCTGCTGACCCGTTTCTGGGACTCCACAAAAGTGGAATGCCGAAGTCCCATTGCCGTACATCGTGGCCGTACTACGGCCCCCTGGGGCATCATTGCTGGGCACTTTGCTGGCCTGAGGGTCCAGGTCAGGAGTGAGCTTTGCTGGGCTCTCCGCTGTTCCCCTGAGTGGACCCAGGCCCCCCGCTGCTGTTCGTGGGGGGCCTGCAGCCCGTGTTTGAGCCCCCACAGCCTGGCAAGCATACTATGGAGCCAGGACAGTGGCTATCCTTGCTGAGTGGGACACACGCAGCCTGATCATGCTCGCTCCACGCTGGGCGCTTCGCTTGTTTATCAAGGAGCTCATTTTTTTTTTTAATTAAATCTCTTTCTAGGAATCAAAGCTGTCTCTGCTGAAATGACCTGGGGTGAGATGGGGCCTGGGGACGTGTGACCTCAGACTTGGGCAGGGCCCATTGGGAGGCACCAGGTCCACTCAGTCGACCCTCCATCTGGGTGGACTCCCGGGGGCTGAGACTGCAAACACAATGGTCCCTCAGAGTCCCTGGCTCTACAGGGACTGTTAGCAGGCTCTCACCATGTGGAAGGTGTCGGCCTCTCTCCTAGTGTTCACCTGGAAAACAAGCCTCCCACTGTGCACACTGGCCCCGTGGGTGGCTGGGGCCTGCGGTGCAGTGGTCCTGGAGGTCCCTGCCCAGGGTCCTGCCCCGTGGCTGCAGTCGCCATTCCTGTCCAAGCTGGGGAACTCCGAGACCCCGGCACACCCGCTGGTCGGGGTCCTTCCCATGCTGATGCCAAAGGTTCACACAAGCCCGTGTGCCCCAGTGCCTCCGGCCCCGGGTTCAAAGTCCACAGCTCAGCCATTGGCCGCTTTCCCACACCACTCCTCCATTCCCTGCCAGGCGCCAGCCCACCCTGGGGTTGGGGGCGGGTGGAGTCGCTGTAAGGCAGCAGGGGGCGCTGCCAGCCCAGCGCTGGGCACACATCCCACCAGGCAGTCTCCCGGGCAGTGTGGGGGGTCATGGGTTCTATCATCCCACCCTGGGGGCCTGGGCCTTGCTCCCACCCCTGGAGGGAGGTCGGTTGAGGAGAAAGAATGGGTTGCTGTCCACGGTGGTGGACCGTCCACTGTGGTTTATTGCTGGCTTTGCCAGGGGCTGGGGGTCAGTGTGGGTGGCGCTGCGGGAGGCTTTCACCAGATGGGCACTGGCTGGCCCAGCGCCCCCCCCCCCCCCCACCGTGAGAGAGCACACAGACCCTGAGCTTTGTCTCCATCGGGAGCTAGGGGGAGGGTCCAGGGCGGTGGGGCTGAGCGGGGCCTAGCTCTGCAGGGCCTCCAGGATGGCGCGGAGGATGGCGGCGGCCGCCACGGCCCCCGGGTCTGGCTGGTCCAGCCTCGCCGAGCTGATGTAGCTGGCTCTGCCGGCTCCGGCCGCCATGTGCTTGGTGGCCTCGGCTGCGGCTTCAGCGCTCTGAGGGGGGTCGTGGGAGCAGGTTCAGGGATGGGCCACTGGACTCTCTCCCATCACAGGCAGAGCCCCCCTCCCCCATTTCAGCCCTTGCCATCATGGCTCTGGGCTTGCGCTGTGTCAGCAGTCCTGAGGGCGAGGTCCCGGGGAAGGCCACCTCAAGGGGGAAGAACACAGGAACAGGAGGCCACCGGGCTCGGATTCTTAGGAGGTGACAGTCAGAGGTGGCCTGCTGGCCCCCGGCCTGGCCTCACTCACCTTGACAGCTTTGGTCAGCACCTGGAGCAGGTCAGCTCCCGGGCTCTTCCAGGCCTGCAGCTCCTGCCCTGCCGCCGACAGCGAATCCAGCTGTACAGGGAGGGAGGGGCTGAGGAGCAGCCTGGCCCCTGCTCGCGGGGGGGGGGGGGGGCCACAGCTGGTGTACTTACCATCGTCCTGTCCCCGGGGGCGGCCTTGCCGTACCTGGCAGAGGAAGAGTGGAATGAGGTGTTCGTGGGAGGTGAGGGCCAGGCCTGGCTCCCCCACCCTGCCCCTCTCAGCCGCACCTCTGCATGGCCTCCAGGCCGGCGTCCATGGCAGCAGACCAGGCCGGGAGATCAGTCTTGGTCCTGAGGGGCTGGGCGGCAGCAGTCAGGAAGAGGCCATAAAGCTGCAGAGGGTAGGATGCTGAGCACGGGCGGCCCCGCCCACCTGGCCCCACCCCTCCATGCCCCGCCCCCAGGACTGCACGCACCGCCCCCGAGGATCCGCCCATCTTCTCCAACAGCAGGACTGACAACCGGGAGAGCAGCTGGGCGGGGCTGGTGGGGGGCGGCCCCGCCTTCAACCACCCCTGGATGGCTGTGGAGGGGGAGTGGGGAGGGATTCAGAGACCCTCGTGGCCGCCCTGCCCCAGCCCCACCCCAAGTACCCAAGCCCTTCTGCTAGTCAGGGTGAGTCATGATGGCAGGGATGAGGTCCAATGGGACCAGCAAGTGCCCCCCTCTGCCGCTGACCTGGAGGTGACCCCGCCCAAGTCCCAGCTTCACCTTCCCCCCACCCCTGCCCCCTCCGCTCTGGCAGGCGGGCATGTCCTCATTCTGCTGGTGCCCTCCGCCCCTCGGGACAGGTGGGTGTGTGGCTGGCACCACCGCCCTGTGGGCAGAGGGAGCTGGGCCACGAGGTTTCTCCCTGCCGTCCAGCCCAGCACAGGCAGGTCCTGGTCACGCTCCTGCCCTAGGCCGATGCCCACCCACAGCGATCTGCAGAGCTGCGGTCATGGGAGGAGGGGGGAGGTGTGTGCTAAGGTGGTGAGTGGTGCTACTGGGCAGTGTAAGAAACGGTGGGGTCGGCTGTAGCGCCCTCTCTGACCTGTGGCCGCTCGACTGTGGGTGGTGCCGCAGTCCCCGTCCCCAGCGGCCCGGTCCAGGGCGTTCAGGCGCTCCTCCAAGCCCAGCAGGGTGCTGCACACCCGCTCCAGCACTGGCATCATCCACTTCGATGCTGACCCTGGGGTGCGGGGGGTGCGGGTAGGGGTCAGCCTGGCCCTGCTCACCTGCTCAGGCCCTGACCTCCAGGGCAGTTGCCCCTTCCCCAAACAGCAGGGTCGGGTACCTTTGGCGGCGGTGGAGTCGGGGACCTCCGGGGGCTCAGCGGGGGCAGCCCGGCTCCGCACGCGCCCAGTCACAGCAACCTTCGCCGTGCTGGTCCACGCTGAGGCGCTGGTTTCAGCGTCTGGGGCCAGCAAGACAAGGTCCTTCTCTGAGGCACAGGTGGCCAGCCCCACCCCCTCAGCAGGTGGCCTCTTGCCCTGAAGCTCCCTGGACAAGCACCAGATGGGTGTCCACTGTGTGCAGGGGCCAGGTGGGTGTACCTCCATGGTACCCTGAGGTAGGGCTGGAGGAGCTGGAAGGGCCAGGTCGCCTGAGGCCCCCACGCTAGCGTTCCCGTCTCACCGATCAGTTTCAGGAGGGGCTCGTCGGCCAGCAGGAGGGTCAGGGAAACACCCGCCATCTCCAGCGCGGACATGAAGGTGCCCACCAGGGCGCGGGCAATCTTCACCCCACGGGCCTCTGCAGAGCCAGAGCAGGGAGGTCCATGAGGTGGGTGGGTGACCTCCCGTCACCCCCAGAGCACAGGGAGAGAGAGGGGAAGGCTGAAAGGCGGGGCCCTGGGGTCTGTGGGGAGAGACCCGAAGCCTGGAGGAAAGCCCTGGAGGGCTCCCGCTTCAGGGCAGACCGGTAACTGCAGGTAACCGCAAGGTCCAGCTGTCCAGCCTGGCGTTTCTCCCAGGGGCCTGCACAACAGTCCTATGAGGCAGGGCTCTCGGCGTCCCCTGATTGCCAGCAGGGGCTGAGTTGGGGCGCAGTGAGCTCACGGAGCGGTGACCGGGCTGCAGCATGGGGCTCACCCAGGGCGCGGACAGCAGCGTCGGCAACGATGCCCAGTTCCAGGAAAGACAGGCCACCCAGGTTGTTGACCACCAGCACCACCGAAGAGCCTGCAGAGACCCGCGGGCTTGGTGAGAGGCAGGGTGGGCCCGGCACAGAGAGGTGGGGGCGTGTGGGGTGCAGGAGAGGCTGTCCACCCAACTGCAGGGGCCCGGGGCACAGAGGGGTGGGGCCCACCTGATCGCACTGGCACGTGGGACGCGTTGGAGGGGCTGGTCATGTGGTCGAGCATCAGCCTCACGACCTCGTCAGCTGTTGCCATCTGTCAGGGCAGTCAGGGTGAGCCCGGCGAACACGGACTCAGGCCAGCACGGGGCGGGGAGCGGGCCAGGGAAGCCCTTACCTTGATCCGCTGGACGCCGGCTTCCCCGTGGATACCTGTGGACACACGGTTGCCGCTGACCCACCTGGGCAGGGGCCAGGCTCTAACACCTCACCCAGGGCTCGGGACAGTGGCCAGCTGCCACTGTGTGCCTGGTTGGGGCAGGGAGCGGTGAAGGCGTCCCAGGCAGAGTCAGGGAGGAGGCCACAGGAGACCCCATACTGTGTGTGACCTCAGGGGCTGGGAGGCCCGGTGGGGAGGGAGAGGGGGGGCAAGCAAGTGGCCTCTGCACAGCTCTGGAGACAAGGGCAGCATCCTGGTGGGACGTGGCCCCCGGAGGAAATGTCGGAACAGCAGGCCAGGAAGTTGGGTGGGTGGGGCGTCCTGGGTGTGTCAGGCAGGCTGGGCCAGGAGAGATACCACCAGGGAAGTCCTCGAGGGAGCAGAAGAACAGGGAAAAGGGAGAGATAGCTAGAGAGAGAGAGAGAGAGAGAGAGAGAGAGAGAGAGACCAGTGAGGGGCCAGCTGCTCACCCAGGCCCAGCTCTATTTCATCGGTGGAGAGCTCAAAGGTGGGCTTGGAGCCAGGAACGCTGCAGGAGGACAGACTCACCCCGAGGGTGCCTGGCAGAAAGCAAGGGCAGAGAGGTTACTGCTCGGCCCCCCACTCTGGTCCTAGAGAGGCAGCGCCACCCTATGCTGGTCCTCGGGAGTGACCTGTTCCGAGGAGCTCCCATCCCTTTACTCCCCCCTCCCCACCTTCCCCACCCCCCACAGACCGCTGGCAGGAATCTGGGCTGCACTCACCCATGACCTTAGTGACCTCGCTCACCCGCCTGGTGATTTCCTCGAGCCCCACACCAGCCTCAGCCAGGGCCCCCGCCACCTGCGCCCCACAAAGAGCAGGCCCCAGTGAGCAAGGAGGCAAAGCCCCTCCCAGAAGTCAATGTTGGGCTGGAGCGGCGTGTCCTTGGGACAGGGATCCCTGCTCCCCCGCCCCGCCATCCCCGGCCAAAAGACAGCACCCACTCCTTCACAAAGCTCCAGCCGGGAATCTGCAGGAGTAGAGGGGACTTGATCAGTGGGGAAATGGGGCCAGAGAAGGCAGAGGACTCGTCCAATGCCACACAGCTAGTTGGCAGTTGTTTTCCAAATTCCTAGAGTTCTTTTCCCGTGATACATGTGATGTAGCTTACTTTATCCATCCCCCCATTTATCCACCCAACCATTCACCCTCACATCCATCCATCTGCCACACATTCACCAGTCAGTACGTCCAGATACTTATCCTCAAACCTATCCACTCACCCAGGCCCCCTCCACCCATCTACCCACCTACCCATCCATCCATCCCATTTACCTATCCATTCACTCACTCATCTACTTACCTACCTACTCTCACTCACCATGCATCCACTCATCTATCTATTCACCCATTTACCCATCTATCCACTCATTCATCTACCCACGCACCCACCCACCTTCTCTTACTTATCCATCCACCCATCCACTCACCCAACTACCCATCCATCCACTATCCATTCACTCATCTACCTGCCCACCTTCATGTACTCATTTACCAATCCATCCATCCATCCATCCATCCACACACTCAACCATCCATCAGTCTCATATTTACCAGGAATTTACCATGCTCTGGGGGCTGGGGTGTGAAGTGTGTATGTGGGGTGGGGTGGGGAGGGGAGCCTGGCTCACAGTCTGTGGAGCAGGTGGGAAAGCAGACACAGAGACATTACTGCCAGGTGGGAAATGCCACAGCAGAGTTCACCGGGTGCTATGGGCACCCCATGGGGGGTTCATAAGCAGTGTGGAGTGAAGAGGCCAGGAAAAGCCTCCCAGGCGGGAGACGGCAGAGAAGACCTCCACAGATCGGGAGTCAGTGAGCCCAGAGGCCCAGCAGCTGTGGTGTTTCCCAGCAGCCTTGTCCTGGCCCGGGGTCTGAGGGACCCAGGAGGAGGGTCGGGGTGGAAGGGGGCTGTCTGGAGAAAGTCCGGCAGGGGCGGGATCTCACCTTGTGTATGAGCACGGTGCCGCAGAGCCCCCGCCTGCCCGCCTTCTTCAGGACCGTGAAGGCGCTGTCGTCCCCAATGACCACCATCTCCACGGAGAGGCCTTCCGCTCGGGCCTGCTCGCGGGCCAGGCCGAAGTTCAGCCGGTCCCCCGTGTAGTTCTTCACGATGAGAAGGGTCCCCGCTGTGGGAGCAGGGGGGACTTGTCCTCGGCCCCCTGCAGTGCCCCCACCGCGCCCCTGGGGAACCAGTCCTACCTGTGCCTGCCTGGGCCACTGCCCGGATGGCTGCCAAAATGCTGCCCACCGCTGGGGAGGTGAATACGGCGCCCGCGATGACCCCTGTCAACATCCCTTTCCCGATGAAGCCTGCAGGCAGGGCGGGACATTGCCTGAGTCCCTGGGGCAGCCCACACTGTGGGCCGGGTGCTGGAAGGCCTCGGCAGGTGCCCCAGAGGACGGCCGGCTCATGGATGAGGGCTCAGGAGTGCCCCTCCCCCACGCCTGAGTAGTCACCCACTCCACTGCTTTGGCCTGTGTCCCAGCTTGAATTGGCTGGGCTCTGATGCTCAGCGGTTTGGCAGTTATGTGACGTCACTGGGCATACGTGTAATCATAGAGCGCTGCGTGACCGGCTGTGACCGGTTTGCTATTCATAAGAGAAGAGCAGTGAGCTACTATGATCTTACTGTGGTCACAGCCCTGATCCGGCTTCAGGAAGGTGTGCAGAGATCAGAGGAGGGAGGAGGAGGATCAGAATCTTCGAGAACCAAGCACGTCCTCTGGCCTGGGGTCCCCGTGCTGAGAACCTCTGAGACACCGAGCAAGAGGGATGCCCAGACACATGGAGATGGATCTCCCAGGGGCGCCTGGGCCACAGATGTTGAAAGGAGACAGAGACCTGCCCCCAGAGCTGGCAGAGAGGGAGAGCCTCCCCTTGGAGCTGGCCCCCTGACCGTGGACTTCCCATCTGCTGAGAGAAGGTTCAAGTCCCCCACTAGCCCAGCCTGACTGACAGTCTACCACACACCTGTGTCCCTCACAGGGCCTCTCTGCCTTGTTTGCCTGACTCTCACCTGGCTCCTCCAGGCGTCTAAACTCCGTGGGAGCAGAGGCCTGGTCTGTGGGCCCCTACTCCGGTGCCCAGAGTCATGCCCAGAACCCAGCAGGTGCCCACCCATTTGCCAGTTGAGGAAATGGACGCTCAAGGGGAGGTAGGCAGGGTACAGACGACACCTGGTCCCTGTCCTTCAGGAGCTGTCTCGGGAGCAAGGAAAGGCGGTACTGGGCAGGGGCCAGGCCAGGCCTTTCCCCAGGTGTAGGGAAACTGCAAGGTGAGTGTTTGTTCGGGGATTCCAAGCCAGGCCGGGAAGACCCACAGAACCCGGGGCGCTTGGTACGGGCAGCCTGAGGCATCACTGGCTGGACTAGGGCCCAGGGAAAGGGCGGCCAGGGTGGGCTCCAGACCCAGCAGCATGGCTGGGGGAATAGGAATCGGCTCTGGGTCAGGCTCTCTTATGAACCTCAGGCCTGAGCAGGTCCTGGGGGCCCTGTCCTCCTGCCTCGACCCACCGCCCTGCCTCTACTCACCGGCGTGGGCGGGCTCATGGCCGGAGCCCCCACCTGACAGCAGTGCCACCTGGCCCTTCAGGTTGTCCAGGTCGGAGCGGAGGGCCACCCGGTGGCCCTGCAGGAGCTGCAGGTTGGGGTTGCAGGCCACCAGGCCTGCGAGCGCATCATCGGCACAGCCTGTCACCGAGTTCATCAGCTTCTTGGAGGTCTGTGGGCAGGACCGGGCAGTGGCTCAGGTGCGGGCAGCGGATTCCTGTCCCTCCCCACCCTGCAGCTCCGGGAGCACAGCTGGATGGGGCAGTCACACTCCTTCCCAATGCATGACTCCGTGCTCAGGGCCGGAAGCACGGAATGCTCTGCTCCATGGCTTCGGGGTGGCCAGAAAGTGGCTTCGAGGGCAAGATAACAAAGGCAACCAAAAGTATACTCAACAAAGCTGGGAGCGAACACCCTGCTCCTGTCAAAGGAGGGGCCCTGGGCCACCGAGATCCCACACAGACCTTTCCCGAGCCACGGTGGCCCAGAGCCAGGGCTCAGCTGTGGGCAGAGAGAGTGGAAGAGGCCACTCTACCCACTAGGGGACGAGCCAGCAGCAATGCCAAGTGCCAAGATGTGGAGGTGTGAATGCAGGCTGGGTGCAGGACTGAGAGCTGGCTGGACTGGCTGGGAGAGCCTGGCCCCAGGGAGCAGGGGTGAGCAGCCCAGGGCTCCTGCTGCTGTGAGCGGCCATTGGTTCGGTTCCAACCCCATAGCAGTCCTGTGCTAACAGATGGGAACACAGCACCATCCTCACAAGCGTCCCTGGGCCAGAGTCCCTTGTTGCAGCCCGTGTCAACCCTTCCCATAGAGGCCCTGCCCTTCCCCTTCACAGAGCCGAGCCGGATGCCTTTTGCTAGGGCCTGGTCTCTCCTGAACACTCGTCCACAGTAGGGTGTGGGGGAGGGAGTAGGATGCAGGGTAAGCGCAGTGAGTGGGCAGTTTCTCGGGGTGGTGAGAGCCACTCTGGGCTGAGTCCTGCAGACGCACGCCAGCTGGGCTCAGCTTGTCCTCTGGGCACTCCTGCCAGTTCGGCCCATCCACAAAGCGGCTCTGACACCGCGCCTGCTCATGCTCACGTCCCCTGGGTCTCAGCTGCTCTCCCTCCTTCCTCTGCCAGTGCTCCCTGCGACCTTTCTCCTCCCAGCCCCCACCTACCCTCCACACAGCCTTCCAGGGCTGAGGCCCTTCTCAGCTTCCATCATACATGGCATCGCTGCTGGCTCGTCCCCTAGTGGGTAGGCAGTGGGCCGGGAACTCGATGGCTGCCCGACCTGCAGGCAGAGCCTTGGGGGCAGTGGGAAGGGTGTCTATACCTTCAACGAGGAGCCCTGAGGATGTAGTGGTTACCTATTGGTCTGCTAACTAAAAGATCAGGAGTCCGAAGCCACTAGCTAATCTTTAGGAGAAAGATGTGAGGTTGTCTACTCACATAACAAGTGACGGTCTCAGAAACCCAAACAGGAAGTTGTGTTCGGCCCCGATGGGTTGGCATCAGCTTAATGGGTGTGAGGCTTCCCCCCGACCCCCCCCCCCCAAATCCGGGATACTTTTTTGCATGCACAATAAGAGTAAGATAGCGTGGCCACTATGAAGGAGTCGCTGGGGCGTGCGGATCGTTTCACGGTGGCTAACTGAAGGGCCGAAAGTTCAAGTCCACCCAGGCATCTCTCAGAAGAAAAGCCTGGTGGCCGACTTTGGAAACACATGCCAGTGCTGCTCCAGGAGCCAGAGGGGGGCCCAGGGCTGGAGCAGACACTGATCTCTTGCGTTTACTCCAATCACAGGAGCGTTTCAGCAGGGCTGCAGCTCCAGCCTCTGTCCTGCAGAGGGTGAGTCCAGGGCCCCCAAGGGACTCTAGGGTCAGGCTCCCAGCACCACCTGGTGGCCCGGCATGGCCTACAGTTGAGCCAGCTTCTGGCAAGGTGCGCGTCCAAAAGGCAAAGCCTGCCAGGGCCCAGCTCCTTCTGCCAACTCTGGCACTAACACCACCCTGATGGGCTTCCTCTGGGCGGGGCGGGGGCTGGGCCTCTGGTCGGCAGGCAGAGAGCCAAGCGACTGGTGCAGGGACTAAAAAGCAGGCCCAGTTCTAATGCTCTCAGCTAGTGTCCCATTTAATCGGCTCAGCACCCTGGGCTGAGGGTGGGTGGGGGAGGTTCGCCAGGTGAGGTCACTCAGCCACCATTGGGTGACTCTGCCTAAGGTCACAGGGCCAGCAAAGGCCAGGGTGCTTGGCTTTGGCAGTGGGCACCATTTCAATGATATGACGCCACTGTCCTGCGAGGCTGAGTTACAGGAAATATGGAAAGGTGAAGACAGCGTTGCCATGGAGGCCACCGGGCCTCCCAAGTACATCAAAACAGGACTGGGCAGCCTGGTTGTCACAGAGGCTGAGGGCGGTGGAGGTCTTGCAGAGCCCACATGGGGGCATGCAGTGAAGTCACTAAGTCTCAATGCCACGCCCTGCCTCCGGCCTCACTGCTCTGTAAGTACGTGCCCCACACCCAGCCCTGCAGTCCTATGGGGGATCCTCAGCCATGCTGCGAAGGGAGTCAGTCTAGTGCCTCTCCCTGGCTCTCAGTGGCCCGAGGGGCCTGGGGCTGACTCAGGCAGGAAGCCAGACACTGTGAGAAGTCCTGGGTCTGGTTTGGGCTTCCTGCTTGTCTGCCTTGGCCTCAGACTGCAGGTTGGGGGAGAGACTGAGAGGGGCTGAGTCTGTTTTACAGGGTCGAAGGGCTGCCCAGTCCAGGGTTGAGACCTGCACTCAAGCCTGCCTAAGATGTGTTCTGATTCAGATTTTTCTCCAGGTCAGCTGCCTGGGGGCTCATGGGTTGGGGGGCTTCTAGGCTTAGGGACAGGTCTGGGGCTGTCCTTCGTGACTCCCCTGTGACTGGCACAGTGGACCAGTGCCAACCTTTCTTGTGGTTAGCAGTTATCAAACGGGCTGGAGGCTCAGGGTCACCGTGGGGCACGGTGGCCTTTGTGATGCACAGCGTGTTCAGCGTCACTGGCTGATTTTCAGAAATAGATAGCCAGGCCTTTATTCCTAGTCTATCTTCGTCTGGAGGTGCTGCTGAAACCGCTTCAGCATCACAGTAGCAGGCAAACCCCCAGTACCAGACCGGGGTGCAGTGGCCGAGAACTGGCCCTGGCTGTCTCACTTGGAAGGCAAGAAGTCCACTGCCAACCGCTGCACAGAGTAAAAATCGGAAGGAAAACCAGCCCACAACAAGCGTGAACCCCCTGCCATCCAGTGGGGTACAATAACTGGCAACTCTATGAATCTTTACAAGAGAAGGTGGCTCAGCTTTCTTGGGCGGCTGGTGGGTTTGAACCACCAACCTTCCGGTGAGCAGGCCCCAAACGCCTCAGCTGCAGCACCACTATCCAGAGGAGGTAGCCGGTAATGCCCTAATCTAAAAGTACAATGCAGACTCGGGAAGTATGGACCTTCCTTGGAAGACTCCTGAGGAGGCAGCCCCAGGCCTGGCTGGGGCCAGAGGGCTCCAGGAAGTGGTGAGAAGCAGGGGTCACCTCTGGAGATAGAGGCAACCCCAATGCCTTAACCTCTCTGCACCGAGGAAACGGCAGCATCTCTCGATCAGGGTGAAAGGAACACAGGCAAGGCCAGGCCTGGGCCACCCCCTGGCTCTAAAACCACAGCGTCCCTCCCTCGTCCTGGCCCTGGGGGGACTCACCATGGTGGCATTCACACTTCCACGCCGAGCTGACGGACACGTGTTCCTGTGGGAGGTACCTGACTTGTCTCTGGGCTCACGGAGGCCGGTGGCCGCTGCACCTGCAGGAGTGGGTAAGGATACGAGTTGCTAGGGGCACGTGGGCAGACTGGCCCATGCGACTGGTGCCCGAGTAAGGAGGGAGCCGCCCAGACTTCGATCCAAGTCCAAACTCTGGTTTGTGCTCTGGGGATGGGGCAGAGTGTGGGGCTGATCAAGGTTCATCAAGATGCACTCAGCTACCAGGCCCAGGGCTGCCTTTCTGTCCAGCAGAAGACACCCCCTCCCCGACAGAGTGAATCCCCCCCTGGGTAACTGCCCCTCTTACATGGCCAGTGCCTGAGACCTTCAGAGGCAAAGGAGGCGGCAAGAGTAAAGACCCCATCAAGGAAACACAGGCAGAAGGTCTGGGGACCTGTCCACGGCCAGGGCTCACACTCGCCTTGTCTAGTCTTTCCACAATGCCCGTGTCTCCAGTTAGGTGCGGTCTCTGGTGTGTTGGTTATCGTGGGGCTGGGTGAGAGGTGGCTCGTGCTGGGTGTGCAGTGAGAAGAAGTCGCCTGGGATGGGAAGACCTGGTTGTTCCTGGCTAACTCGGCTCTGAACCTCTTGAAGGATCTGGGGTAATTCTGAGTCCCAGCTTGTTTCCTCAGCTGGAATAGGGGGCTTCTGTCGCTCTGTGGGTCGCAGGTCCTTGGGAAGCTTGTCTGATGGGAGGGGGGAGGGGCTGACTGTAGGCTGCAGGTGCACCTGACCTCCCACCTGGGCCACGGAGGTTCTCACCTGGACCAATTTGGGGGTCAGATTTTGGACAGCAATGGAAGCATGAGAGGTGCCCAGCAAGGAGTCCCTCAAGGTCAACCGAATGAAAACACAATCCTGGGAGGGGGGCCCAGCTGGGTTTGGAGGCGGGAGGTGGGGGGGGAACCGACCTGACCAGGGTTCCCCCACCTATCTCAGTCACCGCCCTCTCCTTCCGGGGTTCCAAAAAGGGGGAACCACTCCGAAGCAGGAGGGGTGGAGGGGAGGGAGGGCTGGGGCCCGTTGAGCGTTAGGGGGGTGAATCGGTGGACGGGCTCCCCGGGGCAGCCAGGACACACCTCCCGGCGCCACGCGCCCTCCGCCGCCGCTTCCCTCGGCGGCCCGGGGGCGAGCGCTCATCCGGGTCCCGGCGGCGGGGGCGGGGCGGCGGCGCGGGGGCGGGGCCTCCCGTGGTTGGTCGGCGCCGGCGCGGCGAGTCAGCCAGAGGCCAGGTGAGGCCGTCCCGTGATGCCCCGCGCCGCGGCCGCTCTGGCCTGCAACGTGTCTCTGGGGCGGAGGCAGCGGCGGCGGCGGCGGCGAGCGCGGCGCGCGGGTGGGGGCCTCCTCCTGTCTCCTCGCTCGAGATCCATCTCGCTCGCGTTGCGCTCGCGTCCCGACGGGCCGCCCCGGGCCTCGCCATGTCGTACAACTACGTGGTAACGGCCCAGAAGCCCACCGCCGTGAACGGCTGCGTGACCGGTGAGGCTGCCCGCGCCGGGGACCCCGGCGAGCCAGGGCGGCCCGGGGGAGCCGAGGCCTAGGGAGGCCCGCGGCCTCCGGGGCGGCCAGGCAGCCCCGGACCCGGGCAGGGGCCGACGCGGGCGGCCGGCGCGCCGGCCCCAGCCCCAGCCCCAGCCCCGGGGCTCCCCCAGGAACCGGGTCCCGTCGCGTCTCGGCAGGAGTCGGAGCTGGGCGGGGGGGGGGGGTCCCGTGGCGCCCCGGGAGGTCACTGGGGGCCCAGGGCGGGGACGGGCCCGACGGGAGCCGAGGATAGCGGGAGTGGCCGGGGCTGGGCCTGCTGGCACCCACATGGACCTGGCGGGGTCGGGGGTGGAGGTGGGGTGGGGGGAAGGGGCGGTGCGACGGGGACCCCGAAGTAGGGGGATTTGCTGGGCGGGGGTGGAGGGATGGGGCCAAAGCTCCCCGCTCCCCCACCTCCCCACCCCCCTAGCGTGGCACTTGTTTACCGCGGGTGCTGCCGGGGAAGGGAGCTGAGAAGGCTGGGCCCCGGGGCGAGGGGCTGGGTTTGCCGCGGTGACTCACTAAGGACACAAAATCCAAACCATGCCCTGGACCCAGCAGCAAGCATCGGGATCTCAGTGGCCTGGAAGGGAGGGGGAGGGGCTGTTTGCAGCCCCTGAACCCGTGTGTGGCCCGGAGAGACACCCCCCCCCCCCCAGCCATGCCTCCAAAACAAAGCTTGAGCCCTTGGTGGCAGGGCAAGCCAGGGGTGTGGGGCAAGCTTTTCCATGGCAAGCGCTTCCTCCCCCGGCAGTAGATGTGTGGAAGATGGGGTGGAAGAGGCGGAGGTTTTCCCACCATCAGAGGCAAGGTACAGGGCGAAGGGACCCAAGGATGCAGCCCCCAAGGGTCTTCCCACTTCGCTGTCAGCCTCAGGAGGGGCTGTGCTTACTTTGATGAGAGAGGTGGCTCTGATGGTGGTGGAATGTGCAGACCCTACCTGGGCCGGGCTGGGCACGCAAGGGGGACAGTGTGAGCGGAGGAAGGTGAAGAACTGGGAGGGTGTGGGGAAAGGCCTCGTGTACCTTGCCCCTTTCTAAGAGAACCCTGTGGCTTAGCGGTTCTGAGCTGGGCGGCTCACCCCAAGGGCTGCATTTCAAAACCACCAGCTACCCCAAGGGAAAAAGACGGGCCTTTCTGCCCCCATAAACCGTTCCACCTCGGGCACTCACAGAGGCAGTTCTGCCCCACCCTGTGAGTGGGTCTGGACTCCACGGCGGTGTGATTTTTGAGACCCCTGTGTCGTTCCCGAGCATGCTGGGGGCAGAAGGTGACAAGGCTATTTAGACGGCCCCGGGCAGGCCCTTTCCCTGACATCCCAGACCCGGGACCCTCTGTGCTTTCAGGACACTTTACTTCAGCCGAAGACCTGAACCTGCTGATTGCCAAAAACACCCGCCTAGAGATCTATGTGGTCACCGCCGAGGGGCTGCGGCCCGTCAAGGAGGTGGGCATGTACGGGAAGATTGCCGTCATGGAGCTCTTCCGCCCCAAGGTAAGTCCCAACGCTTGGCAGTGTGAGCTGTGCTGTCCCTGCCCTCGGTGGGAGGTGGGGAGTGGTGTCTGCCGCAGCAGCATCCAGTTGATGGTCGCCTGGAACCGGCTTCCGAGAACTAGGCCAGCAGATTTCACCAGGGACCGAGCTCTCAGGCTGACTTCTTCGGGAAAGTGGGATTAAAGCCATGTTCACTGCCACTGTTTTAAGATCTCTGGTGGTGTGGGGCCTTGGGGGTGGTGGTTATGCATTGGGGTGTCAACCACAAGGCCAGCGGTTCAACTCCATGGGGGCACGGTGAGGTTTCTGGCTCCC
Organism: Nesogale talazaci; assembly: GCA_004026705.1. Taxonomy (NCBI): domain Eukaryota; kingdom Metazoa; phylum Chordata; class Mammalia; order Afrosoricida; family Tenrecidae; genus Nesogale; species Nesogale talazaci. The sequence goes on from PVJH01007292.1 coordinate 51,713, forward strand.
CTGAAGATGGACAGTCTGGAAAGCCCGCAGGCACAATCCTCCGCCCCATAAGGTCGCCATGAGTCAGGGCGGCAGTCAGAGCTCAAGAGACAGCAGTGGAGGGAAGCGAGAGGCAGTCCTGCCCTACTCCGTGACTTGGGGTGTCTCTCCAAGCCAGGCAGCCTCCTGGGCGGTTGTGAAGGTTGAGTGAAGTGATCCCGGCAGCCCCATCTCTCGCCCTCGGGGTAGCAGCGGTTTAGCATTCGGCCTAGCACTCTGATCTGTGTTAGCCGGCGCTGTCCGTATGACTGTTGGTGAGGGGTTTTTGTCCAAGGCACCGCAGACGCCCTTCCCACCGGCCAGGCCGGAAAGCAGTGGTGTGAGGGGTGGCCATGAGCCTGCGTCAAGGAGGCGGTACAGAGCTGCACCAGCTCCGGCCTTTCCCACCTGTCTTAGGCCCTGAGAGAACCGGCCAATTGGAGCCAGTGCTACATCCCCGCCTTTCTCAAATTTGGACGAGCAGGGTGGAGGCCGCCTTAGAGACGGGAACAGGGTAGCGCATGCAAGATGGTGGCCGCTCAGCCTTGTCTCGGCTGCACCTTCAGCTCTGCGAGTCCAGCGTGCTCTGCGGGAGCCCTAATGACGCAGCAGTTGAGCACGCAGCTGCTGGCAGGAGGGTTGCCGTTTAGAATCGCCCCAGTGGCTGCACGGGGCCGCCTGTGGTGGGCACACCCCACTGGGTGGTTCCACCGTGCCACACTGGGTGGCCCCACGCCGGGTGCTGCGCTTAGCGCGGGTGGCAGGGTTTCCTCATTGGGGCAAGAACAGTTTGTGGACAGTTCTTGCCGGCTTATGAGGGTTCTGGTTTTATCGTGACCCTCTTGGACGGCGTGCGGTTGGGTTCCAGGGGGAGAGCAAGGACCTGCTGTTTATCCTGACTGCCAAGTACAACGCCTGCATCTTGGAGTACAAGCAGAGCGGCGAAAGTATTGACATCATCACGCGGGCCCATGGCAACGTCCAGGTGAGGGGCTGCTTCCGGCCAGTGAGCCCTCCTCCCCAGTGAGCTGAGGCCAAGGAACAGGGAAATGGTAAATCCTTGAGATGCCGGGCTTTGCCAGAAAGAAAGGACGAACAACACTGCCCGTCCATCTTCCTTCCCTCAGCGGCTGCTCTGGGAGTGGGGACCTGATGTCCTCTGTTCCCTAACCCTGGTTTGCCCTCGCAGGACCGGATTGGCCGCCCTTCGGAGACCGGCATCATCGGCATCATTGACCCCGAGTGCCGCATGATCGGCCTGCGGCTCTACGATGGTCTGTTCAAGGTCATCCCCCTGGACCGGGACAACAAGGAGCTCAAAGCCTTCAACATTCGCCTGGAGGAACTGCACGTCATCGACGTCAAATTCCTCTACGGCTGCCAAGCGCCGACCATCTGCTTCGTCTACCAGGTACCCGGGGTGGCCGTGTGGGACCTGGCTTTTGCCCAGCCGGGTGCCTGGATTGACCGGGAGGGCAGGCAATTAGCTGTGTCAGCCCTAGGTTGTTGGACTGTTGGGGACAAATCCTGGGTGCTTTAGGTCTGTGTTTTGGTTGCGTGGTGAGTGCTGTAGAATTTGTTGGGGAGGTGGGAAGCTCCGTAGGCCTGGTAGCAGGTTTTAGCTGAGTCGGCACTCCAGTGGTGGGGTCGGCCCCATTTCCACTGTGTCTGAGTTTCCTGCTGGCTTGTCCGAGGATTATGAAAACTCGGCCATGGAGGCCGTGAATGTGATTCGCATGGCTGAACTGCGTGTTTTCACGTGGACAGCGTGGCAAGTTCTGTGCGCTTTGCCACAATTAACAAGTCGCAGACACCTTGGCTCTGCCGAAGCGGCCAAGTGCCAGAGGAAAGGTCCCCGTGGTGCTGCCTCCTTTGCTCTCGCTCAGCTCCCTCCTGTTCGGCTCAGGGTGGGTTTGGCTGGTTGGTTTTCAGGTTTTTTTTTGTTTGGTTGGTTTTTGTCTGGGGGGCATCACTGCCCCCTGGTGGTCGTGGGAGCTACCCAGCGCTGCTCCTGAGAGCCGCGGCTGGATTTGAACCGCCAAGCCCGCGGGCCGCAGTCCTGCACTCAACCCCTTAAACCAACCACCAGGGCTCTGCCCTGGTTTCAGTTTTGATGATGTGCCTTATGACAAAGCATGTAGTGTTTTAGTCTTTTGACGTGCTTGGTTCGGGGGAACGAATGACACCTTTTGGGCCACCCGTGCCACTGTCCTTTCCTGCGGCTTCTCATCTCCGTTATAGACCCGCTGTACAATGTACAGCCACTCGTCAATCTGGTCTCCCTCCACTGGCCTGGTCTGGGTGCTTTATATAAGCAGGGTCCTCTGGGGTCTGTCCTTGTGCGCCTGGCTCAGCACTGCTTCCACGTGCTTCTCGGTGGCAGCACCGGTCAGAGTGCCGGCCCTCTTGGAGGCAGAGGGTAGCTTTTGCTGGTCCCTGTGGATTATGTGTTTGTTCACGCAGCTGTCGATGGATTCCCCGGTCACTCCACCTTTAAGAGTTGTGTGTACACCCCAGTAAACACTGTTGGACAAACCTCTGTCTGCCCCCCTCTCCTGAGTCTGGTGGGTATTTCCCCTGGAGGGGAATTGCTGGGTCAAAGGGCAGCTAGCTCCTCTGTTGACCGAGCCTAGGTTGGAAACTGCAGCAGAGCTGGGCCTGGGTAGCAGGTCTTGGGGTGGGGGAGTATGGACATCAGTCAGACTTGTCTTCTGGTCAGCTCGCTGTTTTAGTTTTAACCAAGGGCCCGGTAGCAGGCCTCATTAGACTTGTGGCTGAGCAAATGAAGATGGGCTAAAGAGCTGGTCCATACAAACTCGTGTGGCTACTTTGGCAGCCAGGCACGAGTAGGGAATAGTGGCGTGTTTTTGTGTATTCTGTAATTTCACCATGCATGCTCTGGTGCTAAACTTGATCAGCTTCGAGGCTGGGGGAGAGGAGGGAGGGGGTGAGGAGGGGAATCTTAGACCCTGCCTGCAGTGCATCAGCCATCAGCTGTGGTCAAGACTCGGGGCTTCCCATCTCTTATCAGTTTGATCCATGTCAGACCCCGAGGCAGGGCTGCTGTGGGGTATCCGGGGAGGCCCGTGGTCTTTCTCTCCAGTCCCAGGGCTGCCTGTGTGAAAGCCTTCCCTTTCCTGGGTGGGTCCCAGAGGCCAGACCCCAAGCTGGATTCCGAACTTGTGAAGCTGAGTCCCTCAGTTACTGATGGGAACATCTTCTCATTACTAACAGGGTGGTTGTATGGCTGAGGCTTGACATGCCAGTTGACAAGCAGAGGAGGGGTCCTTCGTGCTCTGGGAGGGGCTGTGTTGATGACGTTGGACTGTGGGGATCCTTCTGCAGACCCTCTCATCCAATGAAGGCTGACTCTTGCTCCTCCCTGCTCCTCTTCAACCTCGTGGAGGGGATTTTGGCAGTCCAGGACAGGAGCGTTATGTTGCAGGGATGGTGGAGCTTGGGACTGGCTTTGAAGGGGCCTGGTGCTGGGTCAGAGGGTTGTCAGTTCACCCCGGAGGGAATCCAAGTTGCCGTGGGCCCGCCTTCTCTCCAGTGCCCCCGCTGGCCTCCTGGAAAATGGGGCTGCAGGAGAACAGGGCTTTTCCACAGACAGACTTTTGAAGGCCCCCTTGTTGTGTGTGTGCCCTCTCCGATGGCGCTCAGGGCGGTGTAGTTTGCCTCGTGGGCGATGGACCAGCTCTCCACCTGGAAATTTGTGACCGACCCAGCCGGTGGCAGTGTCCTGGGGAGGCCGCTGTGACCAGCGTGGCTAAGAGGCCTCCTCCCAAGGGCCCCTCAACCTGCGAATTGACTGTTGCGCCTCCCCTGACCTAGGACCCTCAGGGGAGGCACGTGAAAACCTACGAGGTGTCTCTCCGGGAGAAGGAGTTCAACAAGGGGCCCTGGAAGCAGGAGAACGTGGAGGCAGAAGCATCCATGGTGATCGCAGGTTAGTGGGTGCCGTGGGGGTGGCTGGGTGGGGGGGGGGTGTTAACTTTACTTTTATTTGGGGGGGGGCATCACTGCTCTCCGGTGGTGGGAGTCGGAGGCCCAGCCCCACTGCTGGAATTGAACCTCCGTCCCAGTGGGCCGCAGTCCCGCGCACAACCACGACGCCACCGGGGCTCAGCCCGTTAACTTTCCTTTTTAAAAATGCTGGTGACCTGGATGTTTGCCTGGGGGCAGCCTCGTGCCCCGACACTGTGCTCTGACACTGCCTCTCCCTCTGGCAGTTCCAGAACCCTTTGGGGGCGCCATCATCATCGGGCAGGAGTCCATCACCTATCACAATGGGGACAAATACCTGGCCATCGCCCCGCCTATTATCAAGGTGAGGGGGGGTGGCCCCTGTCTTGCCCTTTTTCCCTCTACTGCTTCCTCCTGCGTGTCTGAAGGAGACTCTCAGGCGTGAGAGGTACAGAGAGAGCCTGGGGCAGCACAGAGAATTCCTCCACACTGCCTCGGGCAGCTTTCCGACCCTCAGGGAAGGGAACATTTGCCATCTCTGTAGTGGACCTTTTCAGGGCGTTCAGGGGGTCCTGTAAAATGCTGTCCAATTATCTAGGCTTCAAAATTACCTGTGTAGATTCCAAGCTTAAAACATAAACCCTGAGCTCGTCATTGAATCCAAGGGGACTTCTGTAGTCCTATAACTGCTCAGAGCTGCTTTCCGGTCCCTGTCTTCATGCGTCTGCCCTCCCATCGAGGGGCTTTCTCAGTCACCTTCTCAAATCCAATGGGCTCCTCGGAGCACAGACACCCTCTAAGAGGTGCCGAAGCTCCCGTCCCAGGTTTAACTCGTGCCGAGTGTCTTCCCCAGCTCTGGTGCCTGCTGGTACTGGCAGGGGAAATGGCCGGGGGAGGGGAGGGATTACTCTCTAACGACCAGCCTTCCCTGTTGGCAGCAAAGCACTATTGTGTGCCACAACCGGGTGGATCCCAACGGCTCCCGCTACCTGCTGGGGGACATGGAGGGCCGGCTCTTCATGCTGCTGCTGGAGAAGGAGGAGCAGATGGATGGGGCTGTCACCCTCAAGGACCTGCGAGTGGAGCTGCTGGGGGAGGTCAGGCTGGGCCTCCACTCCGCCCACTCCACACTCCTAGTGCTGCCTGGCTGCCCAGGCATGGGAGGGCCCCCCAAGTCACCTCTGTTCCCTGGCAAGAAGGCCTGCAGTTGTCCAGTGTCTCCAGGCAGTGGACACTTGCTCACGCCATGAGGGAAAGGCTGGAAACTGGCCGGGATGCTGTGTGGGTGTGGACATGGGTCCGGTGCTGGTATTCACTGCCCCAGGCAGGAGGCTTTGAGTGTGGATGGCTTTGAGTGTTAGATGTAGATGTCCCTGGGGTGGGGGGGGGGGGGATGGGGGAACGGACGGACCAAGCAGCTCCACGATGACGAATTACCCCTTTGATGCAGGGCGTACTGCCCAGCGGGTCCCAGGCTGCTGCACTGGAAGGCTGCAGCAGGAGGCGTCTGCACGGTGGAGGTGGGGTTGGCGGTGGTGGGGACTGTGCCCCTGTGACGGCCCCCTCCCTGTCTCCTCTCCTCCAGACTTCAATCGCTGAGTGCCTGACCTACCTGGACAATGGGGTTGTGTTCGTCGGCTCCCGCCTGGGTGACTCGCAGCTTGTGAAGGTGAGGAGCCCTTCTCTTCTCTCCCCTTTGCTGCTGCTCACGGGGCGCCCCAATCACACACGTCCCTCCGGCCAGGCTGCCTTTCACCCGGTGTGCTTCACTTCCCGCCCCATGTTTATTCTTGGTGCCGGGCAGGGCGCTCCACTGCCATCGAGTGGGTCCTGGCTCCCAGTGACCCTCCGCAGGGTAGGTGTGGGGTGCTCCTACCCCCAGGCCACCCGTAACCCGACCGAGGTCCCCAAACCTTGGAGTGTATGGTCATTCCCTGCATAGACTACTGATGCCCATCCTTTGAGACCCAGGTTAAATATCCTGGGACTCTGCGGAGGCTCTCCAGGGACCCTGCGTGGAGCAGCAGAGGGACAGAGCTGGCCAGGGCTCTGGACTCGAACTTGGGCTGGGGACTCCTGGGCTCACGGGGCTCTTTCTCTGCAGCTCAACGTTGACAGTAACGAGCAGGGCTCCTACGTGGTGGCCATGGAGACCTTCACCAACCTAGGCCCCATCGTCGACATGTGCGTGGTGGACCTGGAGAGGCAGGGCCAGGGCCAGGTACAAGGGTCACCCTGGGAGTGGGCGGGCGGGCGAGAGGCCGGCTCACACTCTGTCACCCCGTGCCCCTGCGTGCAGCTTTGGGACAGGAAATATGTGCTGGGGACACATCGCTCCTATGGGGGCGGAACACCTCTCCTTGTTCAGCTGTTGACAGTGTCTCAGCCGTTTCTCCAGTGAGAGTGTGTCAGACTGGAGAAGATGAGGTTGCCTGCCCCTGTCACACACCCAGTAAAGGCCTGGCATTCCCTCGTCCCATCGGGCAAGCGTCCAGGAACATGACAGGCTAGCCCGGGCCCAGCTGGGTGCTTTTGCTCCCACCAAGTCGGCGTGCTCAGAGGGCTCTCTCTCTCTCGGGTGCAGGCCGAGCTTGTCTGCTCTCCGGACCTCCGAATGACGGAGCCCAGTCTCCCACAGGGCCTCTTTTAAGAGCCCGTTCTCTCCCTGCAGCTGGTCACGTGCTCCGGGGCGTTCAAGGAAGGCTCCTTGCGCATCATTCGGAACGGGATCGGGATCCACGAGCATGCCAGCATCGACCTGCCTGGCATCAAAGGTAGCCGCCCCGCCTGGGCCCAGGCCACAGCACCGCCCAGAAGCTGGGGGAGGGAGGCGTGGGTAGGTGGGGGAGGACTTCCTCATCCCTTGGGCGCGGACAGGGAGGGAGGGGAGCCTTTTAAACCACAATACAAGCACCATAAGGGGAAGTCTGATAATCCCCCGAATGCCCAGGCACTCACGACTCACAGGCAAAGGTCTTTGAGCCTGGCTTAGAAAGCAGACTCCCGGAGCTAGCACAGACTGGGAAAGGGCAGCTTGTCAAGTCTGAGGAAGATCCGGTGGTGGCTCCCGGATCCTGACAGCAGCTCAGGCTTCCCCTGGGAGGGGAGGGTGGCCAAGCAGAAGGAAACAGGGAGTTCAGTGCTTGCCGTGCTGGGCCTCGGCCCTCAGCGTGGCCGCCTCTTCAGAGCTACAGTTGAGGTAGGTCGTTTACCTGATGACCCCCGTTCTGGGCTGTTCCCCCACTCCTTCACATTACAGGTGACGTGCCATTTCCCGGGACCAGGATGCCACGGGCGTGGGTGGGTGGGAGTAGCAACCTCTGGTGCCGGTCACAAGGAGTCGCCCTGCTGGGAGGGCAGAGGGAACAAGGCAGTCTTTCCCGACAGGCCCAAGCCCTGTGGCGAAGAGAACACAGGCCACAGCTCTTCCCAAGCTGTCTCAGCTGGTGGCACAGTGCCTTGCTTCCCTGAGTGAAGAAGCCGGGTTGCCTCCAGGCTGCTCGTGGACCCCCGTGGAGGGATTCCACCATTCCGTTTGTCCACAAACTGTCTGGGTCAGGGGTGGAAGAGGCGGGGAGAGTGCGAAATGGGATTTGGGTGTGTATTTTTGAAAGTAAGTTTGGGTGGTAAGCATTATCCAATTCCAGCATGCCATGAGGCAAGCAGCTCAGAGGCCCCTTTAGAGAGAACCTAACTTCTGAGTCATGCAGCTGCTTGCGAGGTGGGGCAAGCAGGGACTTAGGGCTGCCTCCTGCTGCCCCTGCCCGGGGGGTGTCCACGGGGCACCTCATTTCTCACTCCTGTTCCAGGCTTGTGGCCGCTGCGCTCCGACCCTACCCGGGAGACGGATGACACTCTGGTGCTGTCCTTTGTGGGCCAGACGAGGTGAGCTGGGCCGGCAGGTACCGCCGGGGCTGGCGCGGGACTGGGGGTGGGGAGCGCTGCAGACCTCGAGCGGCCACCCGCCCCCTTGCAGAGTTCTGATGTTACACGGCGAGGAGGTGGAGGAGACGGAGCTGACGGGCTTCGTGGATGACCAGCAGACGTTCTTCTGCGGCAACGCGGCTCATCAACAGCTCATCCAGGTACAGCCGAGTCCAGCGGCCCTGCTGTGGCCCTGACCACGGCGTGGAGACCGGGGAAGACAGTGGGGATGACCTGCTGGCCCGCTCCACGAGAGACGGAGCCTCCCCGGAGCTCGGGGGGCCCTGGTGGCACCGCAGGCTGCCCATTTTGCTGTGGAGTGCGAGGTGGGCAGTTAGATGGACAGCCCCCAAGACCCAGCGGGGCAGTTCTGCCCTGTCCTCCAGGCTGGCCGTGAGTCACCATCGGCTCGTGGGGTTGTAGCCTGGGGGCTGTCCTCCCGAGCTGAGTTTCTTCCTGTGAGGGCCTGTGCGCTATGTGCGCGCGCTGGTTCCCAGACTGCGGTCGGTGCAAGTGCCCGTGCTCTGGGCCTGGTCTTGTCCCCAGTGACAGGGTGGGTCCCACCACTGAGGACTGTCTTCTCTGTAACGGTCCCTCGTGCTCGCTCTGTGGCATTTGGAAAATACTGAAAAGCGCCACCCAGGCTTCTCCTGTGCATTGTGGGGAGAGGCGGGGGGCTTTGCCAGCCTGGTCAGCCCCGGCGCCCCGGTCCCCATAGGCTGTTTGTACTTGGAGAGCAGTGATGCCCTTGGGCTTGGTGCACCCCCTTGACACCCACAGCATGTTGCCCCGGCGAGTGTAGCAGCTACACATCAGAGGGCCCGTCTTCCTCGCCTCACTCCCCTGGTTCTCATACCCGGGGTGAGGGCTGGTTGATGTGTGTGTGCATGCGTGTGTGTGTGTGTGTGTGTGTGTGTGTGTGTGTGTGTGTTTTGGTGGAAATGCCAGGGAAGAGCCTGAGTGGCCAGGCCACCATGGTGGGAGGGCTCGGCTGCCGAGCCATTGTGTGATCTGTGTTTTCTTACTGGGGTTATTGGCCACCCTCCTTTCCTGGGAGGCTTTTTACTCTTCAGTGTACACTTAATACAGAGCCCACCTTGGGGTGGGGCGGGAGGTGCTAGACGGGTGGCCCCAGGGCCGGGCTCCACTGAGAACGGTGCTGGCAGGACGTCGTGGGGCCCAGGCCTCTCTTGGGAGCGGGTCCAGCCGGCGGCCTGGCTGTATGTGTGGGCGAGTAGGCGCGCCAAAGGCTGCTCTCAGCCCGTCTCGGTGGCAAGATGAGCTCACACTTCCGTTGTCATCTGTTGGCTTTTTCCTTTTGTTTTTTTCTGGGACCAGAGAAATGGTGAAATAACGCCAGTCTAATTTTATAACCCACACTGAAGCGTTTTCAGTCTTGCGTGCCCTATCACAACCGTAGATATTTCAGCAAGTCTGGTTTGGGGGTTGAGAGAAGCTGCTAGGGGCACCATGGCCTTTCTCCACCGATACTGTTGGGCAGGGGGTGGGGAAGCGTCACAAAAATGCCTGTGTTTGCTGGGTGAGCTGCCAGCTGCTTGAAGCTGCGGCCAGACAGCGGTGGTCAGAGCGGACGCAGGTAGCCCACCCTGGGGCAGGTCCAGGGCTGCTCGCTCCTCCCGAATCACCCAGTGCCCCGCTTCTCCTCCTCCAGATAACCTCCGCCTCAGTGAGGCTGGTCTCTCAGGAACCCAAGGCCTTGGTCAGTGAGTGGAAGGAGCCCCAGGGCAAGAACATCAGCGTGGCCTCCTGCAACAGCAGCCAGGTGGTGGTGGCCGTGGGGAGGGCCCTGTACTACCTGCAGATCCACCCACAGGAACTCCGGCAGATCAGGTACACGCCGCCACCGCCGCTGCCACCACCACCACGACTCAGTCCCTCCTGCGCTCACCCTGGGGCTCGACCAGCCCCCAAGCCCTCCTCTGCCAAAGCCTTCTCTTTCCAGCCATGTGGAGATGGAACATGAAGTGGCCTGCTTGGACATCACCCCACTGGGTGACAGCAATGGGCTGTCCCCTCTGTGTGCCATCGGGCTCTGGACAGACATCTCCGCTCGGGTCCTGAAGCTGCCCTCCTTCGCACTGCTGCATAAGGAGATGCTGGGCGGGGGTGTGTGCCCGTCCCCTGCCCCCTGGGTGGGTGGGCTGGGCACAGGTGGGCCGGAGCGTGACACAGCTCTCCCTCACAGAGATCATCCCCCGTTCCATCCTCATGACCACTTTTGAGAGCAGCCACTACCTCCTCTGTGCCCTGGGCGACGGCGCGCTTTTCTACTTTGGGCTCAACCTCGAGACAGGTGAGCTGGGCACCAGGGCTGGGGGTGGGCAGCAGGGCCTTTGCCGCCGCCTCTGTGGGCACTGGGCTTGGGGGTGCGGTGGGGGGCGCTGCGCTGAACCTGAACCATCCAGCTCCGTGTCCTGTTTCCTTCCCTCCCGCCCGCTGCCTCTCTCCCTGCAGGCTTGTTGAGTGACCGGAAGAAAGTGACTCTGGGCACTCAGCCCACGGTCCTGAGGACTTTCCGCTCTCTGTCCACCACCAATGTCTTTGCGTGCTCCGACCGCCCCACTGTCATCTACAGCAGCAACCACAAGCTGGTCTTCTCCAATGTCAACCTCAAGGAAGTGAACTACATGTGTCCTCTCAACTCGGATGGCTACCCCGACAGGTGGGCCGCCTCTCTGCTGCCTGGCCCCCAAACCTCGCCCAGCCCACAGCCAGCTGTGGAGATGTGCCCGCACAGACACGCAGCTTGCCCTTTGGGGTTCCCTTCTCACTTCCCCCTCAGGTCTGGGGGGGTGGGGGTGCGCCTAGATGCAGGTGCAGGGACCCTGTCTGCCCCTGCCCGGAGCCTCTGGCTCGGGTTTGGCAGTCCTGATGGAGTCCAAAGAAGCAGGAGAGTCCGAGCGAGTGTGGGCCCGGCCCGGCCCACTGGGACTCTGGTGCCCGGGCGCTCGAAGGCCACGAACTGGAACAGGGAGTGCAAAGGCGCCTCAGCCAGGCCTGGCTTGCACAGTTACAAGTCTGTGGGTGTGGGACCCAGAGCCTGCCGCTGTCGCCCCTCCTGCGGTGCAGCCTGGTCTTTCCACACCCCTTCTCCCCCGGCCGCATCGGTCTGACCTGGCCTTTGCTTCCAGCCTGGCCCTGGCCAACAACAGCACTCTCACCATCGGCACCATCGACGAGATACAGAAGCTGCACATCCGCACTGTCCCGCTCTATGAGTCCCCCAGGTGAGGGCCGGGTGAGGGGGAGCCTTGTCCCCTTCTCCTGACGAGTCCCTCTGGTGAGGGAGCTGCCCGCTGGGGAGCCGGCTGCGGGCTGATGCCCAGAGGCTCTCTTGGCCACTTCTGTCCCGCAGGAAGATCTGCTACCAGGAAGTATCCCAGTGCTTTGGGGTCCTTTCCAGTCGCATCGAAGTCCAAGACACAAGTGGGGGCACGACGGCTCTGAGGCCCAGTGCCAGCACCCAGGTGAGATGGCGCCAGCCCAGCCTCCTCGGCCGGTCACGGCAGGTGGGGGCCTCCTCCCAGGAAAGGGCTGTGCGCATTAAGGCATGCGTTCCGTTTGCTGCTTCATCTGGGTGGGGCAGGTGTGGGGTTGGGGGCAGGGGCTTAAGGAGGCTTACTGCTCGCCGCGGGGGCCTCGGGCAGCTCTGCGCTGGCTCTTCTCACCTGAGCGGATGAGCAGGGGCTCAAGGGCACTGCTCACTGGACTTCACTGCCCTTGGTTGCTTCTCTGCTCTCTGGCTCCCAAGCCTCAGTGGCGGGGCCTCGTCCCTGACCGCGGCGGCGGCGGAGGAGGGGTCTTGGCAGTTGCCCTTCTCCCTGAAGTCTTTCCCAACCAGGGGGCGAGCCTACCGGCTCACGTGATCCTTGCTGGCCTGGCTTGAGGCAGTGCTCCCCGAGTGCTTCCCAGGGACCCTCCGGTTCTTGCCGGGTCTCTGGGTTGGCGACGCCTGTCCTTCCAGCCCGTGACTCCTTGTGCTCCCTCCGTGTGGCCTCTTTGCTCAGACTCAGCTCGAGCACTGCAGAGTGTTCTTTGGTTGAACTGCAGCCGCCCCCCACCTCCTAGCCCCCGGCCCCCTCGCCTGGGTGCCCGCTGCACCAGGAGTGACAGCCCCTCCCTCCCGCAGGCCCTGTCCAGCAGCGTCAGCTCCAGCAAGCTGTTCTCCAGCAGCACGGCGCCGCATGAGACCTCTTTCGGGGAAGAGGTGGAGGTGCACAACCTTCTCATCATCGACCAGCATACTTTCGAAGGTGCAGCCGGGCTGCGGGCCGTCCGTCTCTCCCCACAGCCTCCTCAGTAGAGTGTCTGGGCCGCACTGTCACCCTCCCAGCGCAGGAGGCGGGCGGGGCAGGGTGATGGGGGCGCGCTTGTGTCTGCAGACGTGGGTGAAGGAGGGGCAGGAGGTGGTGCTTAGGGGCCTTGCGGGCGCAGTTACGTGGTGTGCGTGGGAGTGCGCTAAGGCGTGACCAGCCCGCCGTCCCTCTTCTCTGGCCCTCGCTGTCCAGTGCTTCACGCCCACCAGTTCCTGCAGAATGAGTACGCCCTCAGCCTGGTGTCCTGCAAGCTGGGCAAGGACCCCAACACCTACTTCATCGTCGGTACCGCCATGGTGTATCCCGAAGAGGCGGAGCCGAAGCAGGGCCGGGTGGTGGTCTTCCAGTACTCGGATGGTGAGTGGGCCGGGGGCGGTGCCGGGCCGGGGGCTACGTTCTGGCAAGTTCCGTGAAGCGGGTACAAAGCGCGGGCTCATGCCCGCACAGGGGCGTTCCGCTGGCTGTTTTCTCTCAGCTGCTGCTGCTGCTTCCGATGGGGTGTGGGGAGGGCACAGTGAGCTTGAGTGTCCTCTTCTGCTCCGAAAGGCGCGAGACGGGAGAAGGGGATGCTGGGAAGGGAGTCAAATGGCCAGGATCAGCGTTGAGAGCTGAGCTCGGTTTTCCGGTTGGTGGCCCAGCCTGGGCGGGAGGCCTGGTTCGGGCTGCAGCACTCTGCTCACGGCCTCCCGTCTCCCCCACCCGAGAGGGTCAGCCGCCTGAGCTGGAAGCTCGCCAGCCTGGAGCACTCTCACGCCTCAAGTGAGGCCGTCCTGCTCTAAAGGCCACGGGTCCTGACAGGTGCAGCCTGCCTCTGCACAAGCTGCTTCTCGGCCACGGGCTGGTCAGTAGAGAGGGAAAAGCAGAGGCCCCTCGGAATGAGGTCGAGGTGGGCTTTTCAGAGCGCCCTTTTGTCCCCCAGGCAAGCTGCAGACGGTGGCGGAGAAGGAAGTGAAAGGTGCCGTGTACTCGATGGTGGAGTTCAACGGGAAGCTGCTGGCCAGTATCAACAGCACGGTGAGGCCCTGCTTCTGGCTTCTCAGCTGTCTTTGGGTTCTGTGGGCCTTTGGGGCTTGCTTGGTGCCCCTTTGAGGGGGCAGGTGCCTTTCCGGCATTCCCGTCTGCCGAGTGCCAATCAGTGGGGAGAGTGTGGGCTCAGAGCATTATCTCTCCTGTCTCCGCAGGCCCTGAGTCTGGGTTCATTAAGAATTTGTCTCCCGTTTTACCAGGGAGTCGGACACCGTCTGTCTTAGGATCTCTGGGTGGATTTTGCAGTGGTGGGAGTTGCTAACTGTGACACCAGTTTCTTTCTGAAACTCTGCTTCTCCCTCCCCCTGCACACCCCCCCCCCCCCCCCCCCCCCCCCCCCCCCCCCCCCCCCCCCCTCCCCACACACACACACCTCCCCATGGCTGCATACCGTTTCCAGAGAGGGGCACCTCGCTGGGGCTTGGCTCCACAGGCCTGTCACAGTGTAGGGACTGCCCAGCCGTGAGAGTAGTGCTCAGAGCTGGTCGCCCATCCGACCTGGGGATGGGCACCCCATGTAGACCAGAGCACCCAGAAATCAAGCGTTCTTGTTCACCCTTAATGGGAATAGCAGGTTTGGGTGGGAAGCCAGAGGCTTGGTGTCCTTGGGTGACTCAGATGAATAAGCACCCAGCCACCGGCCACCAGGCTGGGGCTTCAAGTTCAGCAGTGCTGGGAAAGAGAGGCCGGGCCGTCTGCTTCTGAGTTGGGCGTGTGCCCTTGAAAGCCCCAAGCAGCCCAGTTGAGTCAGAGCTGACCCCCAGTTGTCCCAGCGGTAGGTGTGGAATCGGGCAGGTAGCAGTGTGGTCGGCCTCGGCAGCCTGGAGCCGGCGTGGTGTTGGCCCCGGACTGCTTACAAGTAGGGGTGATGAGGAAAAGATTCAGTCAGACAGAGAGGGGCTGACCAGCGGGGTGGGCAGGGCCCCCAGAAAGAAGCGTGTGCTGGAGGCTGTGCGAGGCAGATGGACAGATAATGCTGCTCACAGAGAGATGACGAATGTTTCTGGACCGTGGTTGCCCAAGGCAGGCAGTAAGGGAAACCGCTTCAGGGCAAGCATGGGTCACAAGGAAGAGTTTGGAGCAGTAACTGGACGGATGGTCGCGGCAAGAGCTCTCTGTCTCTCGTTCTGTACTTTGTGTGCACGTGTGCACGTGTCTTCACCGGAGGCTCGCAGGGCAGTCGGGGCTCCTGTCCATCCGGCCCTCTCTGCGTCCAGCCTCCTCGGCCCCTCTGTCTTCCTTGTCAGGAAATCGTGGACTGTGGCTGTGGCACTCTGGTTTTGGGCTGGCGGGCGGGCGGGGCCCGGGCAGTTGCTCTCTCCATGGTTAGTGTAGCAGGAAGGGGAGGCCGGGCAGGCTGTAGTTGAAGGGCTCCGTGAGCACTGGGGGCAGTCCTCTGCCCGCCCCCTCTGTCTCTAGGGCCTCGGGCTCATCTCTGGCTTTCAGCTGAAAACTGGCAGCGTGTCCCTGTGCCGGTGGGCAGGCTCCCTGAAGAAGGCTGGGGCTGCAGGGGACACATGCAGAAACCCTCCCTGGGTGAACCCGCAGAGGGGAGGTGGGCATGGGGGTGCGGGAGGCTCGAGAGGGGCAAGGGCTGCGTTCATCATCCCAGGAGACAGAGGTGACCGGTTAGAGCGCCCCCAAGACGGAGGCGCCTCTGGGGAGTCCGTGGTCTGGACTCGAGGCTTGGTGTCCCCTGCTGGAGCTGGTGATTAGGACGTGGCCAGGGCTGGGGGTTGTGGGGTGATCGCGATAAGGGTGCGGGGTGGTGAGGGGTTGAGTGTGTGAGAGCGATTACGGGCTGGCATCTGAGCAGGGAGGAGCAGGATGGAGCTGGAGGAAGGACATGCCGTAGGGGCAGGCTAGGTGGGGCCAAGTGGGGGAGTAAGAGGACATGCTCCCAGAGGGAGGCTGCTTCTCTGTGAACGTTCATGTCCCCAGACTTGGGGACTCCTGTGGGAGAGTGGGGGTTGGCAGAGTCTGGTGGCTGAAGGTCTGCTGAGGTGTTTAGGGAGAAGGAATGGACAGAGGTCTGAAAGGGTGACTCGCTGTCCATCCGTCCGTCCAAGGGACGATGGGAGGGAACCCAGCCGGCTGAGGAGAAATGGGCCTCGGTGAGTGTGAGGACCAGTCTGTGGCCACGGGACCTGGAGGGTCCTGTGAGCAGATGCCGGACAAGGGCTAGGGTGTGGGAGAGAGGGTGCAGGCCAGGTGTGCAGCAGTGCTATGACGCCATGCAGCCAGGCCTGCATTGGAGAGGAGGCTTGCTGCTCCCATTGAGGGAGAGGTACCGCCTCAGAGACAGACCGGCCGTCCTAGGCTGTCCCGCAACGAGGTTGGTTTGGGTTATGGCAGTGAAAGTACAGGAAGCGGGTGGGATGCATTTTGAAAGCATACTTTGTTGGGCCCATTGACATAGGGGCTGCCACCGTGGCTTCGGATGGAGCCTCTGGGAGGACGGCCCAGGGCCAGCAGGGTTTCCCTCTCTTGGACACAGGGTCACTACAGGCCGAAGGACTCCACGGCACCTCACTGCTATGTCAGTGTACGGTCAATAAAGGGGAGCTCCCGAGGCTGCCACGCCTGCTGTGCACACTGCAGCCAACAGGGCCCAGTCAAGCCTTGATGAGCTTGGAGGTGACCTTGTCCCCTCAACCCTGGAAATGTGGGTGCTGAGCTGCTCTTTCCAGGGAGAGCTGTTTCCCACACTGCCCTTTGCCCTACCGGTAGTGGCCTGCTTAACGTAACTCCGCTCTCGGCCCCTTTCCACCCGAGACATCGGGCGGTGCCAGAAACCCCCAGATCCTGACACGTGGCATTTTGAGTTAATTTTTGGTCTCTACAGGTTCAGAAACGCGGCCCTGTTGCTAGGTTCTTGCCCCTCCCGGGCACTGGCAGCGTTCTGACCTCCACAATGGCTTGTGCCCCTGTCCGTTCACACGGGCCCTCTGCCAGCAGGAAGGGAAGTGCATCCTCACTAGCTGTCATGCTCGCTGTGGCCCGTGCTTCCTGGGTGCGCCGTGTGTCCGCTACTGGGATGGATGGGATGTGGCCCTTTGGGGACTGCCCCCGGCCCTTCCTGCTGGCACACGTCCCTCTCTGCACACGCTGCTGCTGGGACCGAGCCTGGGCTGAGGTCTGCTGGCTCCCCCCAAGGTGCGGCTGTACGAGTGGACGACGGAGAAAGAGCTCCGCACCGAGTGCAACCACTACAACAACATCATGGCCCTCTACCTGAAGACCAAGGGGGACTTCATCCTGGTGGGCGACCTCATGCGCTCCGTGCTGCTGCTAGCCTACAAGCCCATGGAGGGGAACTTCGAGGAGGTAGGCACCAAGGAAGCCCACAGGTGGGGACAAGGCTGGTCTCCCTGGAGAGACTTCTGACCGACCTGAACTCTGTCTCTGTCTCTGCGTTACTGGGGCCAGTGGGACCTCTCAGGCCTGGGCCTGGAGCTCAAGAGGAGACTCATGAGGTTGGGTCTTACACACAGAACTGTACCTTCCTTCCGAGGAGCCAGCTCGTGACTCCTGACTGTAGAAGAGTCTTCCCTGGCCCCCGGGGATAGACTGATGGCGTCTTCTTCTCCTGCCCGCCTGTCTCTTTAAGATTGCTCGGGACTTTAATCCCAACTGGATGAGTGCCGTGGAGATCTTAGATGATGACAACTTCCTGGGGGCAGAAAACGCCTTTAACTTGTTTGTGTGTCAGAAGGACAGGTGAGTGACTGCCCGTGGGCCCATGGGGGGCGCGGGCAAGTGGGTTCCTGAGCTGAATAGGGAGGGAGCCCTTGGCGGCGAGGAGGCGAGATCAAGGCCCCAGGCAGCTTAGCGCGCTGTGCTTGCAGCGCTGCGACCACCGATGAGGAGCGGCAGCACCTGCAGGAGGTGGGGCTCTTCCACCTGGGTGAGTTTGTCAACGTCTTCTGCCACGGCTCGCTGGTGATGCAGAACCTGGGGGAGACCTCCACCCCGACCCAGGGCTCGGTGCTCTTCGGCACGGTCAACGGCATGATAGGTAAGGCAGACCCTGCGGGCCGCAGGCCCCACACGCACCTCCCTGCTGGAGGTCTAGACAGGGCACAACCTCGCGCTGCTCCTCCCTGAGCTGCCCTGGGTGAGCTGGCTGCCCCTTCACCCCCGCAGGCCTGGTGACCTCCCTCTCGGAGAGCTGGTACAACCTCCTCTTGGACATGCAGAACCGGCTCAGCAAAGTCATCAAGAGCGTGGGCAAGATCGAGCACTCCTTATATCCTCCCAGCAGTCCGGGGAGAGGGGGGAGAGGGGGGTGCGCGCGAGGCGCCATCTGCAAGGCCGCTGTTGGAAACCAGCAGCCGCCCCTCAGGAGAAAGACCGGGCTTCTCCTCTCTCAAACAGCCACGCGTCTCAGAAACTCCTGGAGGCAGCTTGACCCTTTCCTGGCGGGTCACTGCGCGTGACAGGGTGTCTGGGTTGTAGGGTTCCTTCGAGTGGGGCGGTGGGGTCCCAAGCCGGGCCTGTGTAGCAGCTCCCTGGTTAGGAGGCATCGGTGTTGGGTGCCTGCGGGAAACTGGCTTCTCAAAAACTGGAAGCAGACCGACAGAGCGCTTGGTATAAGAATCCCACGCGTCCTCCTCTTCCCCCAGCTTCAGCTCTCCATCCTGGCTGGGAGCATCCTTTACGTGTCTGCCACAGGCCCTCTGGGTGGTCTGTGTCACACAGCAAGTCTAGACTGTGACGTCCCCTCGGGACCTCGCTGTGCACCGTCCCTGGGAGAGACGTGAAGCAAACAGTCAAAAACCCCAGAGGCTACAGAATCCCTTGCCTGGGGCCATCTAAAAGCCAAACTGCTGCAAGTTGGTTCCCTGCTGGAGCTGTGAAGAGCCCTCCCCCAGCAGAAGTAGGCACATCACTGTCCCCCAGAGCAGGGGACGAAAGGTCTGGTCTGGTGGCCTGGATTCCCCCTGCCTGGCACACCCCTCTTCTCCCTGGGCCCAGGTTCTTCCCCCAGGTTGGCCTCAGCCCCGTGGTTCTGGCCAGGCACGAACATCAGCATCCCAGACAGGTGGTCTTGGCCAAGACGTGGCGTGGGTCACCGTTTCTATGCCCTTCAGACACCAGAGTATCCCAGAAGCCGAGTGACTCGTGGAGGGAACTGCCCTTTCCTGTCTTGTCCCTGACGGTCATTGCTAGGCTTGGTCTGGCCCTGAGGCAGGGTGGGCGAGTCGGGAGCACTGCTTAGTGATGGCATAGTCCTTGACTTGCCTGCCCACCTGGAGGTCCTTTCATACTGAGCGAAAGACAGAACCGGCCACGGGCTTCATCGACGGGGACCTGATTGAGAGCTTCCTAGACATCAGCCGGCCCAAGATGCAGGAGGTTGTGGCCAACCTACAGGTGAGCGCTGCTGAAAGTAGTCGGGCGGGCGGGCGTTTGCTGGTGAGAGGAGGTGGGGCACAGCTCTGACACCCACCAGGTAGCCCACAGTGTCCCAGAAGCAGCTCCTTTCTGCGCTTAAGCCTCGAGACACCCAGGGGTGGGGTGCAGGGTCAGGATCCTGCAGGGGAGAGAAGCTCCCCCAGGTAGAGGCTGGGATGGATGTTGCTCACCCAGGGGGCAGAGCCTTCATGGGTGGGGGGAGGGTGTAAGCCAGCTGCGACCTCAGTCCACCTTGCTGACCTGCACTCCCAAAGCAGGGCAGTGGGCTTTTAAGGAGGCTCTTCTCCCGACACATCATGGCAGTGGTAGCCCTCAGAGCCTCCCTCCCTCCCTCCCCCCTTGCAGTATGATGACGGCAGCGGCATGAAGCGGGAGGCCACCGCGGATGACTTGATCAAGGTCGTGGAAGAGCTGACCCGGATCCACTAGCCAAGGGCGGCCATTCCCCACCGCTTCCCTTCCCCCACCGTCTTGGCTGCGGGGAAAACCTCGCAGAGCCACTGAGCTGCGTGGCTGTGGATTTCTTAGAACTAAAGCCTCGCTGGGTCTCATATGATTCAGCCTCTCCCTTGGGCAACCCAGCCTGGACCGGCATCTGGCACGAAGCCTGGCTGGGTCTCTTGTCTCTCATGCGTTGTCCTTCCTCTGCTATCCTTTCATGTGGGGCGGGAGTGCGGGGAGGGGGCGGTGGCGGGGAAAGGGGCGGGAAGGGGCTTGTCTTTCAAGTGAGGGCTTCCTGGTCCTTCTCTTGGCCAGGTAGCGGCCAGGGTCTGGAAGCTTGGCCACCAGACTGGGGCCAGGGCAGCCCGACATTAACCAGGAGGTGGTGGATGACCCCCTAGTCACCACCCTTCTCAGGGCACCCGCCCTTGGAGAGGAGGCATGGGAGACGTGACTTGGTTGTTAGTTTCTAAGTTTTATCAAATAAAGTAGACTCTTAAGAAGAGCCAGCCATTTGTGGGAGCTTTTCTCCAGCACTGTTGGCTCTCCCATCGTCCCTCTGGGTGACTGCAGCCCCTCGGACACCTCCCTCCCGTGGAGTCACTTGTCCTTTTCTGCACCACCTCCTCTCCTTCGCCCTCATAGCTTTTGGTGGAATCCCAGGAGTCCCAGTCACTTCAACTGTTGGCCTGGGGACTTGTGTGGGCCGCCTTCCCAGACCCGATTGTACACCGGGGTGTGTGCATGTGTACAACACAGCCAGGATTCCCCCCCCCCCCCCCCATCCTCCATCACCTCCTGCTTCCTGTGGCCTCGGGCCCTTTGGCGTCTGTCTCCTTGAATTTCCTGCATCGGGCAATCACTGGGCCTTGGGTTTTGAAAGTCCTGGAGCAAGGCACATTCAGGCTTGCTCTGTTCCTCAAACAAAGCCCATCTTCTCCCAGCTTCGTGGGGTGGGGGGTGGGGGGTGGGGGGGGCTTTCTCCTCTAACAGCCTGTTGGGAATAAATGCCACTCTGTCCCCGAAACAGAGTAGGGCCAACCCCGAACACGTTAGCCGGCGAGTTTCAGACGAGCGTGTGTTGGGGGAAATGGCCGTTTCCATTTGAAACTGGTTTTGAGAGGTTCTTGGCTGATGAGGGGGTGGGGGATGGACAGCAAGGAGGGGCTTAGGACAAATCATCTCCCAATCCACTGTTTGCTTGGAACACCGCGCCGATTGGCATGCTTCAAAGTTCCGGTTTGTATTTGTGAAGACCTGAGACAGGCTGCAAGTGAAGGGTCCCAGTTGCTGGGGGTGTTTGATAGATGGGCTCTCGTGAGGGAGGGTTGGCTGGGAGGGACCCCCTCAGGAAGACAGACGGGGAGCAGAGCCAGCCTGGTGCTCCTGTGGTTTGGGACTCGGCGGGCACCTGCTGCCTGCTGCACAGTGAAATAGTTAGTGGTCAGTACCCCCGCAAAAGCGGAGCAATGCAGTCAGTGGACAGTGCGCCATACATGCTGAGGACCCAGTTTCGAGGCACCCACCTTCGGGAACCTGGCGTTAGTGGCCACACCCACCACAGGCCAACTCACTGCAGAGTGGACGCCAACAGCCTCCCTACAGAAGAGCAGAACTCCCCTCTCGGGGAGTAGAAAGCCGCCTCGGAGTGGCTGGTAGATTCGAACTCCCCATCTTGTAGTTGCAGCCCACTGCATGTACGTGACCGCCACGCCACCTCTGCGGGCGCCCTAATCCCTCCAAAATCCGGTCACCTCTGCCTGCCCTGGTGAAAGGTGGGCTTCAGAACCCTGCTCCTCCAGCCAGCTGATCTGGCCCTCCCTCAGCCTCTGCAGGAATAGACCTTTGGGAACTGCCTAGAAACACTGACTCCCCACATGGCCACTTAAGAAAAAGGTCACAGCTAGAGGCATGTGTTCTGCCAGCAACAACTCCACCCTCCAGGAAGGGTCCCTTTGTCACCCAGTGACCCCAGGCCACAAGTGGGGGCTAGACAGGAGGGCTGGAAAAGCCTGGGGGTCAAGAAAGACCTAGAACCAGAGTGAAGCTAAATTGATCCCAGGAGCATGACGAGGAATGTCCTCTGCACACCCTCTTACCCTCTTACGTTCCTGCTTTTCCAGCTGCCCTCGTGCTGGCCAGCCAAGAGCAGGCCTGCAGAAGATGAGCCCTCCAGGGTCAGGCCCCACAGGTGCTGGGGGGGGGGGGGGGGGAACAAGTAGGGCAGGGAGGGAAGCTGCCATCCGGTGGCAGGGTGGAAAGAAAACATGCCCTATGCAACTGATCCAAGGGATGGTGGGGTCTGGGAGCAGCAGGGCCTGGTGGACAGCACATGGTCTCTTTCATAGGACTAAGAGCCCCAGTGAAGTACTGCATGCCTATCCCCACTTCTGAACCAGCCAGCTGTCCAGGAGAGTGGCAAGCCTGTGGTCAGCCTCCAGGTGGACACGGGTCCTTGGAGCGGGGTCTTGGTGGAAAAACTGGCCGGGTAGTGGAGAGGGTGCAGTCACTGGCTTTTGGAGGCAAGAAGGGAAGATGGCCTCGGCCTCTGAGCATCCTCAGGACTCCCGTCTAGCCCCAGAGTGATGTTCCAGTCACTTGGATAAAGAACACGCCGGCCACCTATTTGCAGGGCTGTGGGTGACGTGCCAACGAGAAAGGGTCAGAAGTAACCAGGTGAGCTAACCACCTGCAAAAGTGGAGCCACAGACGCAGACGGGACGACTTGACAGCGTGTGCTCCATAAACGCCGTAACGAGATGATGACCCCCCGCCCCCAGGTCTGCGCTGTTGCACACATTCCGCCCGGCAGAGCATGGGGTTGCCCCAAAGAAGTAGTCTTTCACCGCGTGAACAACCCTGGGCGTGGACCCAACTGCAAGTCCCTCGGTTTGAAGCCAGCAGCGGCTCTTCAGGAGCAAAGTGAAACTTTATAAAAACC
>PVJH01007292.1:73883-94230 GCA_004026705.1 Nesogale talazaci
CAAAAAAAAAAAAAACACCCCACAACCGTGAGTCAATTCTGACACTTAGGAAATTATACAGACAGGCTAGAATCCCCCCCCCCCCCCCTGGGGGTTTCAGGGACTACAGTGAAAAAGTCCCGCAACAATTGACACAGGGCCTGTACCCATGGGCTCAAACTTAGGAGGGCGCAGGGACAGGCTGTGTAGCCTGTTGTACATCAGTCGCTAGAAGTCATCGATAACTTACTTCTATTAACAGTTACTGTCTCACCCCCCCCCCATTCCTCACCCACCACAACACCCCCCATTTTTTAAGGGACACATTGGACAGTACAATATGACAAAATAATGATAATTTGTAAATTATGAAGGGCTCATGAAGGAGGGTAAAAGGGGAGGGAGGGGAAATAGAGGGAGCTGAGACCAAGGGCCTAAGTAGAAGGAGGGTGCTTCGAGAAAGATGATCTCAACAAATGTACAAATGTGGCCTGCATACAATGGATGGATGTATGAATCGTGATAAGAGTTGTATGAACCCCCAATAAAATGATTTTAAAAGAAAGCTACTGTCTCAGAACCCACAGCCGCCGTTCTTCACTGTTCTCGGGGATTGTTATGAGTTAGAATTGACTTATTTTTAGGGTCAAGCGGTGGGCTGGAAGGAAAGGAAGGTCTAGGCTGCAGCGTCCTTCCTGCAGGCCCAGGACAGTCAGCAGGGGGCAATCCTAGCGGCAGAACCCAAGCCAAGACCCAGCTTCGTTTTGAAAGCAGGCAAGAAAAGACGACTTCCTAACAAATGTTCTGGTCAGAATTGGGCTGCCTCTGGGCACTCAGTGAGCTCCTGCTCCCTGGCAGTGCTCAAGGGAAAGCTGGACCAGGGGGACCGGGTGGCTAGCGCCGGTGGCCAGGCCCCAGTCGGCTCCCTGCACTTCCACCCCACCACCTGCTCACTCCAGGGCCGCCCCTCTGGCTGGCTTCCAGGCTGTGCGTGTGGCCGGGGGCAGCTGCAGGAGGGGCCCGAGGAGACATTCAGTTCTATTTTTCCACTCACAAGCCCGGGGTCCCCACCCTTCAATGCACCCAGCAGTGCCTGGCGGGACCACCTGTGCCCTCCCGGGTGCTCAGAGGCGTCTGGAGTCCCGACCCCCGAGGCAGGGGAATGGGTGGACCTGTGCCCCCCACGCTCAGCTCTCAAGGCTTGAAGGCATGTTGGGGGTCGACCTAGGAGTGCCTGGGGCTCAATGGCCCAGACTGGGGGTGCACTTCCACGCCTCCTGCACTTCTCGCGGCTACAGAGGCTGCTTGGGCGCCCACAGAACCTGCAGTGGCCCGGGTCTCCCCGCAGGCTGGTTCCCTACGGTTCTGCCCTCCCAGGGCCTCCTCAGCGTGACGCCCACGGCCCTTCGCAGGAAGCCCAACTCCTCAACCAACCGGGCAGGGGGTGTGGGCCCAGGGCGAAACCCCGCCCCAGGGGTCCCTGATCTTTGCCCCGCACCTCCCCTGAGAGGCCACCCGCTGGTGAGCCAGGGGCCTTTTGTGTGCCTGCCTCCGAAGGGCCCGGCGGACCCCCCCCCACTCCCCCCCAGCCTCCCGCGGCCCCGGCGCCCCCCGGCCCTCCTCCTCGGCGTCCGCAGCCACCCCCGCTGCCCCCGCCCTCGGCTCCCGCGTGCCAGCTCGGGCCTCGCTGGTTCGCTCCCCGCCGCGCCGGGAGGAGGGGCGAGGCCGGCAGCCCCCTCCTCCGCGCGCCGCCCGCGCCCAGCCGAGCCGGGGACCCGCCACCGCCGGTCATGTGGGCCGGGCTGCTGCTGCGGGCCGCCTGCGCCGCGCTCCTGCTGCCCGCGGCCGCGGGCCGGGGCTACCCCGCGAGGCAGGCGCCCGGGCACTTCGCCCCTGAGAGGTAAGCGCCGCGTCCCTGCCCGGCCGCCGCGGAGCGCCCCCGGCGCCCGGGACAAGCCACCATGTGCAGGGCAGCGGCGAGGGCGCACCGCCACCCCCCCACCCGGGAACGGGACAAAGAGGCGACAACGTGCGCCCCGGGGCGGGTGCCAGTCTGCTCCGCCGGCCGCCCTCTGAAGGGTCCCAGGCAGAAATGGGGACGCGGACCGTGAGCCGGGCTGAGGGGGGCATTTCTGACCTTCCGCTGGAGCCCAGACTCTGGCTGCGGGGAGCCCCAAGAAGTGCCACTAGGTCGCTCCAGATGATCGGGGTCCCTGTCTCTGGCTCTAGCTTCCCGGGGCCCTGGTCCCTGGGGCTGGTTTGGCGGCCCCTGTGCAGCCGCGGGCCAGACTAGGGTCCCCCGGGGCCCCTCGCAGCGGCGGCTTGTGGCGTGGACTCGCTGTCAGCGGCCGCCTGCCTGGCAGCCGAGCTCCTGGGGGGCAGGAGGCACTAAACCCACAAGTGAGCGCTGCAGGACCACCAAAAGTTCCTGTTTGGGGGGGAGGAGGGGCTTGCTGGAGCTCCTCGTCAGGGGCAGCTCAGACACTTAGCCACCTGCCTCTGCCCCTGTCAGTTCTGAGACATGGTGGCCCCCCTCCCAGGCTGCTGCCCCCAAGGGGTGAGGCCACATCCTCCAAGCCCAGGACTTAGGACAGCTGGTCTCTGGCTTCTCTGTCAAGCTTCTCTCCATGGAATGGTTGTCACTTTGAAATCATCTGCCCAGTCTCCACCTCCCGCACCAGGCTGTGTTTTCCAAAGCAGGACAGGAGGACGGGTGACCCTGTCCGCTGTGGTCCTGCCCAGCAGGGAGCTCCCAGAGGGCCACGAACTGCTTGCCAAACTGTCATGCCCATTGCCCCCATGGGGTGGATCTCGCTTGCTGGACTGCGATTCCCAACCGGTGCCGGCCCTACCCCACCCATCGATTGCTGGAGCCGGTTACAGAATGCTCACCGCCGGGCCTTTGCACGTGCCGTTCCCGCTGTCAGGAACTCCTACTCTCTTCTTCCCCTCCCACAACCCTTTCAGGAAACTGCCCCCTGACCTGAGATGGGGGTTCCATGACCCATCCCATCATGGTGACTCCAGGCTCTGGTGTTAACACCTGGTTCTATGTCTGCCTGGTGTCTCTTGAAAGTAGCCGGACACCAGGTCCCCTCCTACCCCCAGCCTGTGTCTTGGTGAAGACCTTTCTTCTCCAGTTTGGGGGCAGCGTGATGAGTACACACATACCTCCTCCACACACTCCATTCTAGGGGCACAGCCATGCTAATGCACCCCACCCCAGGATTCCTCCTTCCCTCATCTCTGCTTTGCCCTCCCTGGACGTCCCTGCCACCCCATCTCCCCAGCACCTGAAGTGGTGCCTGATACCTGGGACGTCCTTCATGGGGAGATGGGGTGGCAGGGAGACAGAGAAAGGACAAATCATGTGGCGTGTGTGTGTGTGTGTGTGTGTGTGTGTGTGTGTATAAGAGGGGAGGGAGGCATCAAGGGAGGTCCTGTCAATGAGAAGAACATCTTCCACAGCTGGCTAGGTGAGTGAGGGAGCAGGAATTTGACTGGTGGCAGGCCTTCCTGAGGACCCCAAATGCAAAGACCTGGAGGCAGTAGGTGTGGGGGGTGGGGGTGGGCGCTGCATTTTGGAGGCCCCTCTCCCTGTGGCTCTTGGCTCAGGAACAGGAGTACCGGGTGGTCTTAGAGGCTGGCGGTCTGTTTTCTGGAACCTCAGGTGCGTCTTGTCTTCCAGGAGAGCTGGTCTGAGCCGTCTTCCCTTGTACACAGCAACAGGATTACTTTCAGACTGGGGAGAGACTTTCACAGCCTCGCTGGCCGCTGGCCAGTCACTGCCCCAACGGCGAGTGGACTTGCTCTCTCTCTTACAGACGCCGGCTGGGTCCCCACGTCTGCCTCTCAGGCTTCCCAAGTGGCTGCTGTCCTGGCTGGGCGCCCTCCCTGGGCAGCGGGCACTGTACCTTACGTAAGTGCCGTCTTGTGCCCCAGCCTCCTCCCTCAGCAGAGACACTCCCCCACCCCTCACCTGCCTGCCTTTCTCCTCCAGCCCTGTGCTCCTTCGGCTGTGGCGGTGGCATCTGCATCGCTCCCAACGTCTGCTCCTGCCAGGATGGAGGGCAAGGGGCCACCTGCCCAGGTAACAGGGCGGCAGGAGCCGCAGCTGCTCCTGGAGGTGTGTTCTCTCACATCACCTTCCAAGGGGCCAGGGGGTGCCCTGACTCACGGGGACCCTGCAGGCTGGGGTAGAACTGCCCTTGTGGTTTTCCCAGACTGACTCTTGACGGGAGTAGAAAGACTGGTCTTTCTCCCAGGGACCCTCTGGGGTAGACTTGATTGTGCCCATTTTACAGAAGAAGAAATGGATTTGCAGGACTTGGGGACTGACCCCGGGGGAGGGGGAGGGCGATGGGGAGGGCCGCGTGACATCTGCTCACCAGTGTCATACCTGTTTTAGAAGCCCACGGCGTCTGCGGGGAGTACGGCTGTGACCTCACCTGTAACCACGGCGGCTGTCAGGAGGTGGCCCGAGTGTGCCCGGTGGGCTTCTTGATGACAGAAACAGCGGTTGGCATCAGTTGTACAGGTGAGAGGCCCCGGGGGGTGGGATGCAATAGGGCAGGGCGGGAGCTCTGTCCTCTTCTGCCTGTCCTGTCACGTGGTGTCCAGGGAGGCACACGGGTGGGTAGCCAGGCCAGGATGAGCCCGGGGACAAAGGAAACCATGCCCCTTCCCGTGCTTGACATTTCCTGAACCCCTGTTATAGGCCAGGCTCCTGGGGCGGTGCCGCAGGTTTGGGGGGATGGGGGAGGGCGAGCGTATCTGGCTTACTTGGGGGGGGGGCCTTGAAAGAAAAGCCCAGCGCCCTGCCTTAGAGAACTCAGCCGTGGGCAGCCCCCAGGAGCACAGCTCTGTGCTGGCACACGGCTCGCCAGCTGACTGGCATCGTGGCCCCGAAACTGGGCTCGAGGCTGCAGCTCGGAGAGTGATTGCTTGTTCTGGAGCTTCCGGTGTGGGGATGGGGCCCAACCACGGGGCAGTGACGCCCAGTGCCAGGGGGACCGTGAGCAGGAAACGCAAGGTGCGGGGACCCAAGAGGGGACAGGTGGCCTGGATTGGAGTGACTTCCTTTGAAAAAGGCAGGTGAGTTGGGGAAGCCGCTCAGGCATCCTTTGGTGGAAGGATTATTTGTGATGAAACAGACCAGCAAATAAGATCCCGACCATCAAAGCCTGCTGTCTCCCCAAGGGCAAGCTGGAATGGGGAGCAGTATCTTGGGCACCTCCGTGCCCTCGAGTGACCCCCATGAACAACAAAACACTCGCTGGACCTGCACCAAATCCCAATGGCTCTTATTACGTCTGAGCCCACTGTTGTTGCCGTGCCCATCCTTCAGGCCGAAGGTCTTCCTCTGGTTCCCTGACTCACAGTTTAGCCTGAAAGGACTACATAGAATCAAGCAGGGCATCCCTCTCCAGGGCCTGGCCTGGCCTCTCCTATCAGCGTGTCCACAGTACGCAAGGAGTCTCCCATCTTCCCAGAGAATTCAAAAGCCCCTTTGGCGTTTTAGCTGTGTAAAACTTATGTGTGTTTCTCTCCCCCTCCCCGCCCCAGAACACTGGGAAATAAAACGCAAAATGAGGACAAAGGCCCCCACACCAGAGATACTGTTACTAAGTCCCAGAGAGAGATATTGTGACTCTCAGAGTAAGCTCCTGGCTTACTCTGGTGAGGGAAAGGAAGACCCCCCCCCCCCCCCGACTCTGGCATGGAGCAATTGGGAGGGGTCCCTTCCACTGAGCATAGGATCGCTGTGGGTCGGAACAGACTCAGGGATGGGGGTGGGGTCCCGCGGTGGGGTCGTGTGAGTGTGTGCAGACACAGGTGCACTTTGCAAACAGAAACACACTGGCTGGCCATACGTTCGTCCATTAGCGTTCACACTTGACAGTGTATCACTCAATATGCCTCTGGAGCCCCCACAGTTGGGTTGCTAAGGACCAAGGTCAGCAGATTGAGCGCTGGCCACTCCTGGGGGGAGGGGGGCCGGGAAGATGGCACCCTCTGGTTCCCGGAAAGCGTGATAGCCTCAGCACCTCAGTTCTGTCCTGCCCTGTGCAGTCGCTGAGTCGGAATGTGCCGTCCGAGGCTCACCGAAAAACTCTCGGCCGGCCTTGAGTCATTCACAGGACAGCACAGTGGTCGGCATCACACAGTCTGTCCGCGCCCCCCCCGCCCCCCCCAATCTTTCCCTGACTCAGAGCCAGGCCCGATGGGACAGAGGAGACCTGGCCCTGTCTGGGGAACTCTCAGCACCAAGTCAGGTCACCTCCACCTGGCCTTCAGAGAACCCCCCAAAAACCAAAGGCCAGCCGGTCTCCGACCACGCATGGTGGCCCGGGGCATGTCAGAATCAAACTGAGCCCCCTAGGGTACGACAAAGTGGCTCATTTTTCAGAGTCTGCCAGGCCTTTCTCTGGAGGCACTTCCAGCCCACTCGAACCCCCAACCTCTGCTGGCAGCCGAGAACATTTGACA
This sequence comes from Nesogale talazaci, assembly GCA_004026705.1. NCBI lineage: Eukaryota > Metazoa > Chordata > Mammalia > Afrosoricida > Tenrecidae > Nesogale > Nesogale talazaci. Next base: position 80,352 of record PVJH01007292.1, read on the forward strand.
AGAAACGTTGGCACCATCCGAGGCAGCGGTACCCAACCTGTGGGTCACGACCCTTTTGGGGGGGGGGTCTCATGACCCTTTCACAGGGGTCGCCTAAGATCATCGGAAAATGCAAACTATTTCACAAACTATAATTACATATCTTATTGTGATGGATCACTATGCTTTAATTATGTTCAATTTGTAAAAATGAAAATACATTTTGCATCTCAGATAGTTACATGACCATTCATAGGATACTTTTGCGGGGGGCATCACTGCCCTCTGGTGGGAGGTCCAGCTTTGCTCCTGGAGAGCTGTTGCTGGATTTGAACTGCCAAGCCAGTGGGCTGCCGTCCCGCACTCAACCGCTATGCCACCGGGCCTCAGCCCCTACAGGACCATTCATAACAGTAGCAAAATTAGAGTTACAAAGTAGCAATGAAAATAGTTTTATGTGGTTGTGCGCAGGACTGCGGCCCACTGGGATGGAGGTTCAATTCCAGCAGTGGGACTGGGCCTCCTACTCCCACCACCAGAGAGCAGTGATGCCCTCCACCCCACCCCCCCCAAAAAAAAAAGAAAATAGTTTTATGCCTGGGGCTCACCACAACGAGAGGAATTGTGTTAAATGGTGAAGGTATTAGAAGGTTGAGATTCACTAATCTCAGAGTACGTGTGTGTAAGGGGTCTCAACCCCTCTCTCTAGGTCTGTCTGTCCTGATGGCTAGCCAAAACTTTCACCAGACTGGCCACCTTCCAAAGAGCCTGGATGGAGTCCCCCACCTTTCTCTACCTGCATGGTCTCTTCTCTTGCTGTCTGCTGGTCCCATCAGCCCCTGCTGTGTGTGTGTGTGGGGGGGGGAGGGGCGTGTGTCACTCCATGCTGTGGCACTGCCTCCCTGGCGTGTGTGCCCGCCTCACCTGCTATCTGACTGTCAACATCTGGAGAGTCAGGGCTGTCTCCTGTCACTCCATGTCTCTTGGGACCCCTTTCTAAGTCTCATGCCCACAGCCAGTGCTCAGGAAACAGTTTTGGGGTGTGTGTGGTGGGGGTGGAGAGGTGGGAGGGGTAATTGTTGATAAGGGGCATCAGCCTTCCATCCTGGTGGGGCTCTCCGTGAGTTCCCCGTCGCCCGGGGATCTCAGGAGAGGTGAGCTGACTGGCTATCCCCAGGCGTGGTCTGCCTTTCCAGAAAGGACGCCCACTCTGCCTGGCTCTGTTTCCTCCCCGGGTCTCCGCGAGGCAGCTGTGCAAACATACGTCCGCGCTTTCTCCACAGACATCGACGAGTGCTTGAGTGCGTCCTGCGAGGGCCACTGCGTGAACACGGAGGGCGGGTTTGTGTGCGAGTGTGGGCCCGGCATGCAGCTGTCTGCCGACCGCCACAGCTGCCAAGGTGAGTGGGCAGGGCAGCTGGAGAGCTGCCCTGGGGCCGGAGGAGGGGGGTGAGGCTGCTGCCACCACCCTCATTGCTGGATGCCAGCATCACACGCCCCCTGTCATTTAACGTGGCCACAGCAAGGCTGGCCCAGGCCATTCTGTTGTCCGTGGAGGAGCCAGGGTTTGGAAGGTGGGGGGTGGGGGGAGAGGGGGAGGAAGGGGCTGAGGCTGGTGAACAGGTCCAGGGGGGCGGTGGAAGGACACACTGCATCTCTCATGCACTGCATTGGTATCCTGCCGTGCCCCATGTTCTAGAGGCGCATAGGGTGGAAGGCGGCCGCCCTCGTCCTCTGTGGAGAGGAAGGACGGGGCTGGGAGGCCGGATGACAAGGCTGGGATGCTTTAGGGGTGTTGAGGAAATCCAGGGACTAGAGAGAAATTTTCCTTCCCCGGGAGCCGTGGGGGGTGGGGTGGGGTGGGGGTGGGGTGCGTGCTTTGACCGTCCCCCTCCACCCCCCCGCTTTCCTGCTGAGGCACAGCACGACCACCAGCCCTCTGCCGTCCTCACAGTGCGTGCCGTGTTGGCGTCCATGGCCGCCGCTGTGTCCACCCACCCCACCGAGGCTCTTCCTTTTCTGGGGGGGGGAAGGGGGCTGATGACGGAGTGGTTACACGGTGGACCCCTAACCTCCACGTCAGCAGTTCAAGACCACCAGCCGCTCCCTGGGAGAAAGATGGGGCTTCCTTCTCCTGTCAAGAGCGAGGGTCTCAGAAATCCGCAGGGGCCAGCTCTACCCCGTCCTCTCCGGTCACTCCGAGTCAGCAGCCACCCGATGGCAGTTGGGGTTGGTTGTTGTTTCTAATAAGTCATTTTATTGGGGGATCATACAACTCTTATCACGATCACTACATACATCGATGGCATGCAGACCACACTGGCTGCCATCATCATTCTGGAAACATCCACCCTTCTTCCTAGGCCCCCGGTACCAGCTCCCCTGTTTTTGTTTTCTAATTTACCAAGTAGGCAGGCCTGGTCTTGCGAAGCTAGCTTGGTAGGTCTTCTCACTGAAACGAGGCAGGGACGACTCAAGGAGCCCCCGGGCCCTGCCCTGTTGAGGAGCTTGTTTGTTACAGGGCGGGGCTTGGAGCCTGTTTGGTTTCAGACCCGTTTTGATTCTTTGCCAGGAGCAGCCCTCAGCCTGCTTCCTCCCTGGCTCCCTGGCCCGCATGCCCAGCTTTGCCTGGGGGCAGGTGTCGCCGTTCGCTGTACATGATCTGAGAAGTACTAGTTTCTGGACACCCTGTCGGTGTGTGGCTGCCAGGGGCCTCCCCAAACCAGGGCGGGTTCTGGTCCAGGATGGAAGGATCTTTGTTTCATATTCTACTGGGTCGTGATTTGTTATAAATGATAAGCGCGGTCTGTAAAGAGACTTGGGGCGATGGCTGCAGGCTCTCCCTGGTTATCCGGTGTGTGTATCCTCTCAGCACACATGTGCGCTTGCTGTCCGCAGTAAGGCCCTGCTATGCCCGCCGCCAGCCGCCCTGTTCTTCCGTTGGCACCCTTTGCTGCAGTCTTGATGTCCCCCATCTCAGCGAGGTCTTCCTCTCTTTCCCTGACCCCTCTGCCTGCCCAGCGAGATGTCCTTCTCCAGGGACTGCTCTCTTCTGAAGAGGGGTCCGAGTGGCGCAGTGGATTGGACGTGAGACTGCCGAGCCCACAGCAGTCGGCAGTGTCAGACCCCACCGGGTGGGTGGGTTCTAGTTGTTCAGGGCTCTCCGGGTACGTGAAGAGGCGATCTCTCCATCCTTGTCTCCGAGGACCCGTCTGGCTCGACTTCTTCCAAGACAGGTCTGTTTATTCTTTTGGCAGTCCTTGGTCCTTTCCATTTCAAATGCACCTACTCGTTTTTGGTCTTCCTGATTCAATGTCTGACCTTCCCTGGCCTGCGAAGGGATGGAAAAGACCGGCTTGGGCCAGGTGCCATCACACGTGCTTCCAGACCAGACCAGAGAGCTTGCTCGTTGCCGGTGACTCGGCGCACAGCGACGCTGGAGGACAGGGTAGAATTGCCCCCGGGAAGTTTCAGAGATGGTCACTCTTGGTGGGAGTCACAAGCGCCACAATCTTTCTCCCATGGAGAGGCTGGTGGCTTTGAGGTCAGCAGCCCGAGGCTTACCCACTCTGCCACCAGGCTCCTGGCCACCGGTGCTGGCTGCCGTTGTTGCCAGTTGCCTTCGGTTCTGAGTCAGATCCACGCGATGGACAGCAGGACGAGACACTGCCCCGTCCCCCGCTCTCCGCACAATGGCTCTTCAGTCTGAGCCCCCTGATGGCAGCCACGGTGTCCGTCCACCTTGTCCCAGGGCTTCTTCTTTTTCTTTTCTTTTTTTTGGGGGGGCATCCCTGCTCTCCGGTGGTGGGAGTAGGAGGCCCAGCCCCACTACTGGAATTGAACCTCCGTCCCAGTGGGCCGCAGTCCCGCGCACAACAATTACGCCACCGGGGCTTGCCCGGCTTCTTCTTTTTCACTGCCCCTCCAGACACGTCTACAGAGAGGATCCTTAAGGTGGGACGAAGATAGAACTTCACCACAATCATATACACTCCAAGATATTAAGCAACCCGGTTGCCAGCATTTGATTGGAAGTCGGTAGTTAGAGATACGCCCTAAAGACTGTCGATAAAAGGCCTTTGCGTGGCTCGCAATAGAGCTGACTCCCCTGCTGTTAGAATGCTGGTCCGCTCCCACTGAAGCCCGTGGGCAGATTCACGTACTGTCATTGATGGTCTCTCTCTAGTCTAACCTGTTTAGCCACATCCAGGAGTCCGGGGTCTGGTCTTACCACAGGGGGCCACCATACCTCCGTCTCCGTGTGCATTTAGTGCAACCCTTTCCTGTGACGTAGGTCCTTACCTGTAATTAGGGGCCTGGCATGGCACCCAAGGATATCGAAGGCTTGGGCACTCTAAGGACTCTCTCTCTTGCGCCATCTCCCCTGCCATCAGCGCTGGCCCCTTTCCCTCATGTAATCCCTTTCCCCACTCGCTGTCTTTCCACATGGGCCACCAGATGGGGCTGAGTTGAGCATGCGACCATGAAACGTGTATGATTCGTATGATTTCTCTCTGTCTCATGCTCTCGGTAACTTCACTCTGATAAATAGTAATTACCGCCGTACCACCGCGCCTGTGGAACCCGTGATGTATGTATCGGAGGGAGGCTGGCTTCCTCTGATAGGGCAGCAAGAGGATAATCAGCTGAGCTTATTCTGCACTGAGCTCTTGTGTTCAGGACGCCAGGTGAGACACTTCAGACAGATACACATTCTTCAGAAGTATCCTAGGATGTTGGCACGCTTCATCTTCATTTTCCTGATAGGACGACTGAGGCAGAAAGCAACGGTCTTATCCAGGATTGTGCCCGAGCTGGCATTTGGTGCCAGGCGTCTCTCTTATTGGCCCTACCATCGCCGCAGCAACATGTCTTGAAAGTCTCTTCAGCGTGGGGTCCCAGTGGCAGTTCTTTTATACAACGGCCGTGCAGACGTCCCATCCGTGATCGGCCTGACCAGGGGCACGTGTCTTCCTACAGTCGGGCCCAATCACAAGCAGTAACACATGAAACGTGTGCAGAGGAAGAGCTTGGGAGGCATGAGTTCTTCAGTCGAACCAGAGGCAGTGGTCTTCTAGGCAGAGAGGAGAGACTATGGGGTTGGGGCCCGGAAGAGAGGCGGTGGTGGTAGGTGGTGGTGGTGGGGGGACTCTGCGAGTGAGGGCCTTGGGAACAAAGCAATCATTTGAGTCAGAGGAAGGTGAAGAGCAGGGAGGGAGGCAGGAAGGTGCCTTGTCCCCGGGCCACGCGTGAAACACGGAGTGACTCTGAGGAAGCAGTGGCCTGGTCAGTGTGGCCTGTGACTAGAAGGTGCTGTGTAGAAGCATAGGTGAAGAAGTCAGGGGTCCCAAGGAGAAAGTGACCAGACATCCCGATTTTTTGTTTTGCAACGATTTTCCCCATGTCCCGCGGTGTTTTTTAAAAAGTCCCAATTTTTGGAAAGAATGCACGACAAGCTAGGGAATGGCGGGAGACGGCGAAGGGAATATACCCCCCTCTACACCAACCCCCAACCCCCACTCCCTGTCAATGGTGTCCCGCTTTGTTAATGTTAAAATCTGGTCACTCTGCAGGCCAAGGAGGCTCTGGGCCAGAGGCAAAGGGGGTTCGGGGTGGTGAGAAGTGGGCTGGCTCAGAGGTTCGACACTCCCCCACCCCCACCCCAGCACCTGAGGCTAATGGAAAGACAGCAGCTAGGACCCGGTGGGGCCTGCGCTCTCTGCCTTGTAGACTCTGGCGGTTCCCAATTTTTTGGCGGCATAGGATGACAACAGGCTGCTGCTGGACCGATGGGCCGGTTAGAGAGAGAGGGGCCTACACTACCCTTGCTACCTTTCCCCCCTTCCCCCCCACCCCCCTCCCACAGGACCACAGTCGCTGACAGTGATGAGAGAGCTGGAAGGGATCACATGTTCCCAGACTCCATTGGGAGTGACTGCAGCTGGTCTCTCTCCCTCCCAGACACGGACGAATGCCTGCGGACGCCCTGTCAGCAGCGGTGCAGGAACAGCATCGGCAGCTACAGGTGCTCCTGTACCCCGGGCTTCCATCTCCACGGCAACCGGCACTCCTGCGTAGGTAGGTAAGACCTTGCAGGACCAGGCTCCCGGTGAGTGCAGGGGCAGCGAAGGGTCATCGTGCCGTCCCCTGCCCTGAACTTCCCTGACGTGCACACGTCCCTCACATCCCAGGATGCCCTCCTCCACCCCAGGGGGTCCTCTCGGCTCACCCACTTTCTTGGTAAATAAAGTACGTTATGTCGTGGCGTAGAAGGCACCCCCTGTTTGCTCGCCCATTAGCAGAAATTTCCAGAAAGGAAGTGGCATGTTTGACTTGAGCTTGGCTCATGGGTGGAAAGGTGGGGTCCCTGGGGCCTGAAGAAAGACCTTGTTCTAGCAGGCAGTTTGTTTGGAAGCCTGCTGCTTCGTGACGGGAGCCTCTTTCCCCAAAGCTAGACAGGTGGGGTGGTGGGAGGCTGGCAGAGGAGGCTGGGCCGGCTTGGAGCCAGCGCTCGGCAAGGTGCTGGGTGGTGGGGCTGCGCCCTGGTCGCCCGGCATCCCATGCCTACTGATCTGATGCGGGCAGCACTAGGCACTCCAGCCAGGCCTCCTCCTCGCCCCTGGACCAGGACCCGCCCCTCAGCCTGCAACTTCGGACCTCGGGGCCTGCCGTGGGGGAGGACAGGCCGGCTGCCCAGATGGTATAAGCGAGGCACTCTTGCAGACGTAAACGAGTGTCGGAGGCCGCTGGCCGGAAGAGTCTGTCACCATTCTTGTCACAACACTGTGGGCAGCTTCCTGTGCACCTGCCGACCCGGCTTCCGGCTCCGAGCTGACCGAGTGTCCTGCGAAGGTGAGTGCGGGACCCCGCCCTTCCAGCACAGGCCACGCCCCCCGCACTAGGCCCTGCCCACTCTGCCACAGACCGGCTTCTCCTAACGGACTTCACCCACTCAACAAGGTCATGCACTAGCCCTCAGAGTCCACCCGCCCACTGCCAGGCCCCACCCACCCAACATTACCCTTACCCTCTAATAACCAGAGCCCGCCCACCCAGTTTTCTCCCCATCCTCCAAAAGCCAGACCCTGCCCATCAAGTGGTGGGCCTGACCCCGAACTGTGGGCCCCACCTGGCCTCCTTGGCTTCTGTGTCCTGTCATCGTCCTCCCCTGCCGTTTGATCGCATTTCCCCAGCCCTGTCTCCCCACCGCCCCACCTCATGGTAAACACTTGTTTAAAAAGTTCTCCCGGTCGGCAGGACCCCGGGGCAGCCACTCTCCGCTGTGTTTTGGGAAGGAGAGCTCTGCCGTGCTCCCCCAGAGGGACTACCGAGCCAGCGCTCGTGCCCCGCACCGAACCCCAATTCTCATGACAGCCACGCGTGTACACACACACACACATACACACACACACACGGCTGGGTCTCCGAGAGGCGCTAAGCAGTCCCGCTGTGCTCTACAGCGGCGCTTTGCAGATAATGAGCATCCCCGAGTCCTGCTTCCCACAGTGGGGGCGTGCCCCCTTGGTGTGTGCGGGTGGAGGCGAGGGGCGGTCGGTCATTCTCGTGACATCTCACCCCGTTCATGGTGACTGCCCTCGTTGCAGGCGACAAGGGAAATGTAAGCAAGGTTTGTGTAAGCTTAACGCCCTGGTCTGCACCCACCCAGGATGTCCCCAAGTCTGCCTCGTGTTCAGTGGAGGCGCGTTCACCCAGGAAGGGACAGGACGTGCTCTCACCTGCCTCCCGTGCCCGAACCTAGAAATCAAATATTAAACAGACCAATAGGAGCCCCACTTGTTAAAAATCTCTAGAATCTCTGTAGATTAGCGGTTAGTGGGGGGCGGAGACGAGGGGCAAGGAAGAGTTATAGGAGACCCAGTAGTGTGGACTTCGATTCCAACCCACTCATCACGTGTTGGAACTCCCCAGATACCCTGAAGGAGAAAGATGGCGCTGTCAGCTCCCCTAAACGCTCACTGCTTTGGGAACCCCAAGGGGTGTGTGTGTGTGTGTGTGTGTGTGTGTGTGTGTGTTTCCCTTTGTCTTACAGGGTTGATTCCTGCCCGGGGGTTGGTTTGAATCAGTCAGTGAACTTTCCAGGCAGGTCTCCATCCAGGGAGGAGAAATGCCCCTTTCCTGTTCCTGAGTGTGCGTGTGTGACTGCGTATACGTGTATGATTTTGAGTGTGTGTCAGTGTGATGAAGAAAGTGTGAGTGGGGCTGAGCCCTGGTGCCAGTAGTGGTTGAGTGCGGGACTGCAGCCCACTGGCTTGGCGGTTCAAATCCAGCAGCAGCAAGGCTGGGTAGCTCCCACGACCACCAGAGGGCAGTGATGACCCTGCAAAACAAACAAACAAACAAACAAACAAACAAACAAACAAACAAACAAACTGTGAGTGTATGTGTGAATTGCAGTGTGAGTGTGTGTGTGAGAATGAGTATGACTTTGGGTAAGTATAGGCTTTTAAGTGTGAGTGTGACTGTGTATTTGAGAACACAGTGAACGTGTGTGTGAACTTGAGCGTGGGAGAGCGTGAGAGGGAGTGTGTGTGCACCTGCACATGAAGGCCCACGGCTGGAAGCCGACCTCTGCATGGGTCTGGAGAGCCCCTGGCTTGTCCCTCCCTGGAGGTCACAGGGGACAGGAGAGGAGGTGAGACCTTCCTGATTAAAGCCTGGGACAGCTGGTGTCTCCCGGTGGCTCAGAAGAAGCCCATCTGGAGTTGCTGGCGGCCCCAGCAGCTTCGTGGACCCTCCTGCCCTGTCTGTCTTCTCTGGGGATGGCCACCTCAACTCCTAGGCATCAGGCCCCTTGTATTGAATATGTGGGGACTGGCGGCGTGCAGCCGAGGTCTAGAGACTCCCGTGTTCTGTTTCAGCCTTCCCGAAGGCTGTGCTGGCCCCGTCCGCCATCTTGCAGCCCCTGCAGCACCCTCCCAAGATGCTCCTGCTGCTGCCAGGTGCTGCCCAGCGGGCACTCTCCCCAGGACACAGCCCACCTCCAGGGGCACCAGGGCCCCCAGCCGGAGTCAGGACCACCTGCCTGCCACCGCCCACCCCGGGACCGCCCACAACCTCCCCTCCTGCCCCGACCCAGCTGCTTTCCACTCCAATGGCCACCCCAGTGCCCGGTGCGCCCGAGCTGGGGAGCCTCAGGCCTCCCTCCCTCCTCCAGGGAGAAGTGGGGGTGACTCCTCCCCTGCCCCAGGGCCCCGAGGCTGGCGACAAGCTGGCTCCAGGTTCTGCTCCTTGCTGGCACCAGGGGGCTGTGCGTGAGACTGGGAGCCGCTGGACAGAGCCTGGGTGTACCCAGTGCTGGTGCAAGGTGGGTGCAGGGGCAGGGGGGAGGGTGGAGCCCACCTATGCTGGTCTGAGCCTTGGCCACCATCTGGCCTTGGCTCTGGTTTCTGCTTCCAGGACGGAGAGGTGGTCTGTGGGAAGGTGACCTGTGACCCTCCCTGTTCCCACCCGATTCCTGCCAGAGATGGGGGCTGCTGCCCAACCTGCACAGGTGAGAGATAGTGGGGGAAGGGCTGCTCTCCTTCTCTGGGTGGGGGGGCCCTCCCTTCACAGGTTTAACAGCTCAGGGCTGGTTAAAACTTGGCTGGCTGGGCCCCACCCCCAGGCTTTCTGCATTTTAGCAAGTTCATGGTGGTGAACAGGTGACCTGTTAATGCTGGTGGGGGAGAGGTGGGGGGACAAACCACACTTTGGGAACTTCTGGTCTCTGCCAAAGAAGCCCTGGTAAGCACTTGGCAGCCGACTGGAAGGTTGGGGGTTCAAGCCCACCAGCTGCCCTTTAGGAACAAGGTGAGGTTGCCTGGTTCCATTCTGGCCTGTTGGATTGGTCGGAGTCAGAGTGCGCTTGAGGGCAGCAGGGTTCACTCAGGGTTGAGAGAGCCCTCAAAGGGAACTTCCTTATCAGAGGATTCTGTCCTCGCTCCACCCACCCACCCATCCAACGACTCATTCCACATCCCTTGTACCATTCCCTGCCCCCTCACCAGCCTAGCCCCTCACCTCCTGAACTCTGTCCGTCCCCCTGATGGCCCCCATCCGCTTCTTTCGCTCCCCACTGCGGGCAGTTAGGAGTGGACAGGCAGCGTCACAGACCCCATTCCTGCAGTCATGGTGCAGGATGCCCCGGGAAGAGAGACAGGGTCCCAGGACACTGTGCTTGGCATCTCAACACCCACGAGAGACATTTTATGAAGCGCCTCTGTAGGCTAAGGGTGGGAGCCCCGAGGGCGTCTTAGAAACCCCCAGGGACAGTTCTGCTCTGTCCTGTCAGGTCGCTGGGCATCGGAACGGAATAGATGGCCGTGAGGTAGGCTAAGAGCTCTGATGGCAGAGTGGGGTAAGGGAGGGCTGGGTTACCACCAGGCCAGTGGTTCAAATCCACCAGCCACTCACTCTGCGGGGAGAGATGAGGCTGTCTGCTCCCACAAACACAGGCAGCCTCAGAAGGCCGTCTGTGTGAAAGGCTCACTGAGGTAGGAACAGTCTTGATGGCTGTGGGTTCGTGCCCCAGTGAAGGCACCTCCCGTGTAGCTGCCGCCGTCTGTGCTGGATCCGTGCTGGTCACCGGGAGTCTCCAGATGAGAAGAAAAGATTCAAGGTAGCCAGGGAAAACCCTAAGGGTCCTCTGGCTCTGCCTGTGCACGGCTCATTCCGCTGTGCAGGAGCGTGGGGCCAGTTGAATGGGAGGAGCGTGGGGCCAGTTGAATGGGAGGAGCCTGGGGCCACTTGAATGGGAGGAGCCTGGGGCCAGTTGAATGGGAGGAGCCTGGGGCCAGTTGAATGGGAGGAGCCTGGGGCCACTTGAATGGGAGGAGCCTGGGGCCACTTGAATGGGAATAAGGGGTAGGAACAGACTAGGCCATGTGGCTTTGGTTGAGACAAGATAGCCTGCTCCAGTCTGATGGGCAAGCAGACGGGCAGGGCAGGGGGGATGCTGCTCTGGTGTGTGTGTGTGTGGGGGGGGCTGGGGGGTGGTGGTGCGTGAGTCCAGGAGTGATGGTGCTGATAGTCCTTGAGAAAGGCCCCTGAGGGGACGCTGTCCAAACAGACCTGCAGGGAGAGAGACTGGCCTGGCCTGAGAGGAGGAAGCAGGAAGCGTGGCTGGTGGGTGGTAGGACCTATGGAGAAGGGACGGGGCAGTGCCAGCAGCGGGCTAAGCCCTGGAGGCTGGCAAGGAGGCTGTGCCAAGGTCTGAACCAGAGAGGACAGACAGTGGCCCACCAGATAGACAGGCGTCATCAAGTTGCAGAGAGGCAGACCCTTGGAGGCCCGGCCTCCATAGGGCGGCGCTGTCTGCTTGGTCCTGGGGGTGGCTCAGCTCGGGAACCCCCCAGACGGGCTCTGGTGGGGAGGGAGAATGCATCCAGGAACAGACAGCTCATCTTTGCCCATCACATGCCCCTGTAAGCATCATGGGGGAGCATCACACTGGGGTTCCTGCAGCCATTTGCGTAGAGGCAAACACATGGAAACAAGCACAAACCCCACTGACAGGAGGATGGATGAACACGCTCGGGTACGTGCATCCTGTGGAAGAGGAGGCATCCAAGAGAAACACCAAGGACATCTCCTCACCGCTGCCAGACATGGCCAAGGCTAGACAGCAGGATGGGTCCCAAACTCAAGTCAATGTGACGGAGCTAAGTCTTTACTGACACCATGGCTACAAGGAAAAGGAAAAGCAACATAGCTTATACATGGACACAACGTTGATGATCGAGAGGTGGCCAGGGACAGGGGGTGGGCACAAGGAGAGGGAAGGGTAGGTTATTGGCAGGGGGGGGCGGCAGGGAGGAGAGACAAGTTATAGGGGGTGGACCACATAGCTGGAGGGTTTAACGGGATATTGTTCTCCGTTTCATTTCTTGATTGTATAGATACATGTTTTTTTAAAAACCACCACCACCAAAAAAAAATTTTTTTTTTCCTTTTTTGGCATCACTGCACCAAAAATTTTTTAAGAGTCAGATTCCTATCCCTCAAACTTAAAACAGAAATGGACCGGGAGCCTTTAGAGACAAACAAGTCCATTGTAAACCAAATAAATAAACATTACCAGGGAGCTTGGAGGGGGTGGTGGAGGGGGGAAGGAGAATAAATGGAGAGCCCTCCCTGTCAGGGTGCCCCAGGGAAGCCTGGCTGAGCTAAGCCCAGAAGGACAGTAAGAAGCCAGTCCGGGGCTGTACCCATACAAGACCCACTCTCCCAGAGCCGCCCCCTTGCAGAGTGTCCAAGTCTATTCTCCCGGGCTTTCTGGAAGGCTCCAGGGTCATGCTGCCTGGGCAGGTCCCTCTGAAGAGCCCTGAACTGCCCTCCCCCTCCTGTTTGTCTTCCAAAGGCTGTTTGCATGGTGGTGTTGTCCGTGCGGAAGGCGACGTGTTTTCTCTGCCCAGTACCAACTGCACAGTCTGCGTCTGCCTGGTGAGCCGCCCGCCCCAGGACCTCAGGACCTCTGGGTGTTTTCGTAACCTTTGGAGGGGGGGAGGTGGTGTGTGGTCCAGGGTGATGTGCTCGGTCAGCGGGGGGCCATGTCTGGCGGGCAGCATGACCTTTGAGCGGGACCTTTCAGATCTAAAGGCCTTGGGAAATGTCAAACCTCTCGATTGTTGAGGCTTCTGCTGAACGGCTGAGAGCAAACAGACAGATAGGGCCCGCCTGTGCTTCCAGAGGCCCCGGGTTGGGGGATGGAAGCATTCCCTCAGAAACTGCCCGCCGACAGGGGGCTGTTTATCTCTCCAGGCAAAAGGTTTGCCCGTATGGCTGGGAGGAATGGAGCTCTGGTGGCATCCTGGTCCCTCCCCACAAGGTCAGCAGTTCGAAAACACCAGCCGCCTCGCAAAAAGTTACAGTCTCAGAAACCCGCAGGGGTCAGAGGTCTCCCCACCCAAGATTAGGCATTAAGTCCTGACTTGGTGCAGACTGTAACCAGAGTACAAGGCCCATCCGGGTCCTGAGAAGCAGCGGTTGGATTTGAACTGTGGGCCCTATGGGAGCGCAGCCCAGCCCGTAAGCACGAGGCCCCCAGGACTCCAGTCTGGGAAACCCACGGGGGGCAGTTCAACCCTGGCCTTACAGGGTGGCTGTGAGTCGGCTGCGACTTGGTGGCAGGGAGTCTTTTGAGTGTGTGTGCCGATGCGGGGACCCTGGCAGCGTGGCGGTGATGCCTCCACTTTGCACACCATGAGGTCCAGTGTGAAACCCCAGCCGCTCCGAGGGAACAGGGCGGGGCTTTCTGCTCCCGTAACGAGCTGCGGTCTAGGAAGCCCCCAGGGTGGTTCTGCCTGGCCCTGTGGGGTCAGCCTGGGCCCCATGGCAGTGAGCTCTTTTGATCTGAGCACGTTTGTCCCCCCATCACCTGGATGACCCCCGGCAGTGCGTTTTGGGGTCTGTGCCGATGCGGGAGAAAGACGGGGCTGTCTGGCCCTGTAAGTGGGTCCTGTCTCAGAAGCCCGTGTAAGGTCCTCGAGAGGCAGCCTGGACCAGGTGTGGGTAGGTTTGTGCGGACACACGTCTGGAGGACGTGAAGTCAGACTGCCTCTCCGAAGCCAGGATGACGACACTCGTCTGGGGTGCTTTGGACATTTCCTCCGGCGGGGCCGGTCCCTAGAGAAGGTAAAGGGGGAGGGGTGTCAGTGATCAAGAGGAAGACCTTCTTCGACACAGAGTGACCCAGTGATTGCAAGCAGGGGGCTCAAGTGTGGCCGGTGGGCGCAGGGCCGTCTGTGTTTTGTTCTGTGGTCAGCCCGAAAGGCTCTAGCGGTCCCTAACAAGACCCGTAGCCAGGTGTGGACAGTGAGGCAGTGCAGGTGGGCTTGGGACTGGATTCCCCACCTGGAGGTGGGAAGGCCCGGTTTGTTTCCTGACAGCACTCTCCACCCCC